>JABSTB010000497.1:0-29354 GCA_013756995.1 Neonectria neomacrospora | reverse complement strand
CCCAAGGCCCCCCCAAAGCCTGCCGAGCAGCCTCGAGCGAAATCCCCGCCCCCACCGCCACCGCGAACAGAGTCCGCAAGACAACGCGCTCAGGCTTCATTTGGAGCTAGAAGGACAGGCTATCACCCCCGATCAGCTACGCATGGTGATGAGCCTCCGGTCACAAGCAACAACTATACCACGAGACAAGCCTCTGAGCGCTTCGCCCAAGATGGCCCCAACTTGGGACGACCTACTCCAGAACCGATGCCGGACCCGTTGAGCCAGTTCAGAGACGACTCAGATCCCCGGCAAAGCACGCCGTACTCTAGGCATGGCGGTGAGAAGACCAACCCCTTTGACGGCGTTCCCTTGGGTCGAGCAAAGAGCACTCGGGACCCGCCTCGTCACGATCCTCCCACCCCGGAATTTGCTACACCAACCAAGCAACGCAGTTTCAGTGTTCCAAAGGAAAAGCACGCTGAAGAATCGATTCCGGACTTCAAGGCCCCCACTGAAGCACCAGCGCCTCCGCCCAAGATTCCGATGGACACTCGTCCGAAAGCTCCTCTCAGGAAACCTCGTGCCGGCTCAAAACCTTCCTTCACCACTGTAACCCCCGATACACCTGCCCCTGAGCCAGCCAAGGCTTCTCCTTTCGAGACTCGTGAGTACATATGGCTCTCCGAAATGTCTATGAGACTGACAGTGTACCAGCATCGAAACCCCAGACCAGCACTCCTGGCGGGCCGTCAATGTATGAGACACCACTTTGTTCACATGTCAACCATTCTTCTGCGTCCTTTTCAAACTGCAGCATGTGCCGCACCTATAATACCCATGATCTTCGCCCAATTCGCACAGAACTCCATCAAGATGATGAAGCACGCTCTTCCTACCCTGACCGTGGCCCTTCCTTCGACCCATCTCCTAGTGGAGGCCAAGACTCTCCTCTTCAGTTGACTCCCTTTGAACGGCAACAGCAAAAGTTTCTGGCCGAGCTGATCCAGAATGCGGCATCTGGGGGGTCGGCTGAGAAAAGAAAGCACAAAGACCAGAAACAGGGTCATTCCGTTCCCACGAATCTCGCTAATGACAACATCTCGAATAGCTTCAGCTTCCCCGTGAACGACGATACTTTTGCCCGAACATCGCCTGATCATCACCCCTTCTCGCGGAGTAGCACCGACGACATTAACACGAGTTTTGTAAACGACCAGGACGCGGATTCTTGGCAGTTTAGTGCAGGGGGGTCGGAGCAGGGGAGTCCTACAAAGTCACGACCTCAGTCAGCAAATCGAACCGGCCGTCGCTCGCCGAACAAGCGTCCCACGATTAACCGCACTGACACGTCCAGTGTCCCCTCCGAGTCTGGAAAGTCGGAGCCGGCTTTCAATCCCGATGGCTGGAGCAACGAGTTTGGTCCTCATACCTTTGTCCCTCAGCCGTCTCAGAGTAAATCGGCTTCGCCAAGCCGATCCATGCGGGGCAATTCAAAAAAGCCGAAACCCGTCAAGACGCCAGGAAAAGCAACTGTCGTTGACGATAGCAGCAGCGACGAGGAGGAGCTGCCTTGGCGTGGGCGCAATGTCCAAGGAGCGCCAGTTGTAGCGGAGAGTCCTCAGGCTATGGACATCGACAGCCCTCCTGCTGGTCAGGCAACGCCAACGCCTGCACCCGCATCAGCACCTGAACCCGACCCAGCTTCTATACCACTCCCCTTCCACCCAACCGAGCTACCAAATGGCGCTAGAAACATCAATGTCGAGCCTTCTAGGCCAGAGTGGCGACCTGGGAATGTCAACGGCGAGCCCAAGCCTGCGCAAAGCCCGACCAAGGAGTTCAGTGCCAATGCTGTGGGATCAGAGGACAGTGAAGAATTCTTGGCCGGATTCAGTGATCTGAAGAATGTGGCACCATTCGCTCGTCAGGATACTGGGCTGCGATCCTTTACCGACTTGAAGGACACCTTGCCCTTCGACAGCAAGCCGTCCGCCAAGCTCCCTATCAAGTTCGCTGAAGCACCTCAGCTTGTGTTCCCAACTGCCCCTGTCGCTCCCCACCTTCCGCCACCTGTCGCCCTCAACGGGATGAAGCCGAATATGGCGTCTTGGGAGAAATACGTCAATGAATTCGAGAATTATCTGCAGCAATGGGACGAATTTAATGGCAAGGTTGTCGATCATTTCGCCACTCGCAAGGCCAACATTGCAAACACAAGGAAATCGAATGGCTACTCCTTCTTGGAAGCCCGGAATGATGGCGACGTTCAGGAATATTTTAATTGGTTACAGCAGGACGGCGTGGTACGGAAGCGGTGGAGTGCAGCATGCGAGGAGCATGAGCAACGGTTCCGAGAGTTTATGGCGTTTAGAATGAAGATGAAGTAGCCGGCTCCTTTTGCTATGGGAGTTGGCACGTTTTGGGATCGAGGCGTCGACGCATGATATGATGCATTGCTTCCAGGAGGGATATGGGATATGGCTGCGGAGGGATAGCTTTGGGATTGCTAGCAGTTGCAACGCGCATGTTTCGATGTTATGACAGCAGGCATTTGTGGGATATCTGCAAGATTTGACGAGAGCACGACCATCATCGACATTCAGGATCTGGGTTGGCACGGGCTGCATGATGCAAGCGTATGGCGCGAGGCGTGATGGACTTTAGAACCCGATCATGGTTTCTGGCGGCGGCTGCAACTTTGCACTGACCCCAAATTCACGATGTTTCGCTCATGCTGAACTGGAGGGCTTTGACTATGGTTTTGGGGCATGGCTGTGGTTTCACGGAGTTGGGATTCTGGAATGTGTGACACGAGAACACGAAATGGCATAGATATAGAAAGGGACGGTATCTCGCTACTTGAAGAAGGCGCTTTAGTGCTATTTTGCCTCTCGCTGGGTAGGACTGGGCTTGTTGTGCGACAGTGTAGGTGTGTATTGGATCCAAGGAGACAAGATTGACCTATTCAACGACGACGGAATACATTGTCTGATAGACTCGGCCAAGTACCTAGGTAGTTAGGGTTCCTCGACTTGAGGTGCGGCTCGATTCGTCTACTATTCATCCCGACTTTTTAAGGTCATCCGTTCGCCTCTTCAGTCTCCTTCATCCGAAAGCCCTATTCAACCTTCTGCTTCCCAAAGCAACTCATATAAATAAGACCCTAAGCCGGTTTTAGACTTACGTGCCAGCAGCCTGCTCTCCATTCAACTCCATTGTGCCCCCGGCTTCAAACACCCAACACAGCCCTTGTTTGCATGCGCCCTAGCGACGATGCAAACACTGATTCACCGCGAGCTCACTTTCGTTCTACTCTCAGATCATGGCGCCTCTTCGTATTGGCCTCCGTCCGCGGGCGAGGGAGCTTACTGACTCCGCGTTTGGTCCACCGCGAGAGCGTTAGTTTCCTCGCCGTACACCCTCTTCTCCTCACTCAACCTTTCCCTCCACAACTCACGCTTTCTTCCACATCTCACTTCTCTAGGTTGCCTGGTTGCCACATTCACTCCCCTTCTTTCACCCCAAAAGCGAGTTCATCATTTTCCAAGAATAGTTTACACTGCACCTAAACCCTCACTTCCGTCTCCCACTCTCAGTCTGTTTTCCCTCCCACCCGCGCGTTGTTGCTCACTCGCCTTCCGCCTTCTCCCTTTCACGCACCCGACTTCAGCTGACCACAACACAAACACAGCGCAACTCGCCACCTCCCTTGATTATACTCATCAAACACTTGTTTTTCGTCATCACTTACTTCACCCACCATGTCTGACGCGGAGAAAGGCGATAGTAAGGTCCTTCCCTGGACCGAGGAGGCCAAAGTGAGTGACCCCTCCGTGCTGTTCTTCTCTCTGCTTTCTCTAAGTTACTTTCGAAAACAGTATCAATTCCTCCTGCGCATCGTTGCCCAGTTCAAGGAGGATGGCAAACAGATCAACTGGTCTCGTGTTGGCATGCCTGGACGCACCACTAAGTCCCTTCAGAACATGTGGACCAAGATCAACAAGCAAGTTAATGATCTCGAGGAGAAGCACAACAACGGGATCTCTGACTATCCTGCTACTCCAACCAAGAAGGTCGCTACCCGTGAGTCTCACCACACGCGAACACCCAGATGAAACACGATGACAACTAACGCTTCTTTCTCGTCTAGCTCGCAAGCCACGCGCGAAGAAGGCTGAAGCCGTTGTCAAATATGATGACGACAGCGATGACAACACTGCGAGCGTCAAGAAGGCCACGCCTCGCAAGCGTGCCGCCACCAGTGAGTAACCGCATCATGAGCGTGCGTTTTGCGACGTGGAACTGACCAGTTTACCCCAGACTCGACTCCTAAACGCTCTGTCAAAGCCAAGAAGGAGGACGAAGGCGACGACGTCTCCGCGTCCATCAAGTCCGAAGACGATGACGACCAGGAGTAAAGCCGAGTCTATGCCACAGCCATTCCCTAGACTTCCAGAAATGGGATTTGCGGATGAAGCATGCGTTTTTTTTTGGAAGTGATGTGAATACGCGAAGGATTCCTTTTCGGTGACTTGCTCTTCGACAATATTGTCAAGCCTCTAGGCACAACAAGCAATATTTATTTTCGCAGGACGAAAACAACTTAGGAAGTCTGCAGAGCTAGATCACCAAGCTATGAGTGAGAACCCAGAGAATCATAAATAACGTCGGGTCGAAACGACCGGGATAGAACTAACTTCTGACTGACCACTACTCCTGATGACTTTCGCTGCTTCATTCGGCTGCGGCAAAGGGTGAATAAAGGACCCGGTTTGCTTTTCCGTCTTTCTTCCTTGGCTTGCAAGACTGGGTTTAGGGTAGTCTCTAGTGTATTTCCATACCACACAATGCACCGCCGCAAGGAGGCCCTCATCGCCAGCCGTATCTTCAGAACAAATTCCAATGCTAGCTTGTGGTTTTATCAACGTCTAACTCCCAAGTATCACGAGCCTTTTTGCACTACTTTTTGGTTGGGGCGGTTTCGCCACTTGGCAGACCAGTAGACCGCCATACCCATCCGCAACGACCTAGATATATTTGTCGAACCCTAGAAAAAAAGGTTGTGATTTGCTTAGAAGTCAAATATATTTCATGGAGTACTACTTTGTTACTACTGTTTTTTTGTCAAATTTTTCCAATGATGGACTTCCTGTCGATTTACCGCATTTCCGACCTTCTTGACACAACAGCTCAGGGATCCCACAAGCTCTAAGTGTAGAGCTCATCCGTGAGATTGTTGAGCGTGAGGCCTTCCTTGGCGATGTCGTCAACATCAACGAGGAAGTTGAGCGGCATCTCAACGAGGGTGCCGCGGATGCCGGCCAGCCACTCTTTGACCTCCTGCACGCCGCCAGGGAACTCCTCGCGAACGATGTGGCCATACTCGACCTTGCCTTCCTTGATCTCTGCGCTCTCCTTCTTGTCCTTCTTCGCCCCGGGGATGATGAAGTGCCGCGAGAAGAAGCTGTCGTAGTCCTTCCACGTGCGGACGGCGTCATTGGGCACGGGATGGAAGGCCCGGCTGAAGATCTCCGTGTTAGACCGTGCCGTGCGCTTCCAAAGCTTCTGGAAGTTAGCACCCAGCGGATCGGCAACGAGCTGGTCGGCCGGGGAGTCCCAGTCGTAGTGGTTGGGAGACACATCGACTGGGTTCCAGTTCTGGTTGGGGCGGTCGCAGCGTTGGTCTGGGATGAGACCGATGTGCTTGCGGAAGATGTAGCGGCGCAGAGAGGCAGCGAAACGTGAGGCCTTATACCGGCGGCCGTCCATGAGAGAGTCGACCGTCGTGAGATCCTCGATGACAACAGCGATTTCCGAGTCGTGGTTTCCCAGCTGGGACCGGTCGTTGAGGTTGGCAGAGCCGCAGATGACAAGGCGGTCGTCGGCAATGAGGAGCTTGCTGTGGATATAGAGCTGCTCGCTGACGAAGGCGTTGATCTCGTCCTCCGGATTCCCGTCCCAAGACAGTGTAGCAACACTGGGGCCGCCGTCCATGTATGCAGAGCTAATCGTGTCGAGCGTGGCGTCCTTGACATGCTCCGCTCCGCGCTGGTATTGCTCGTAACGACCCTTGTTCTCGCGGTGGTCCCGGTCAGCCGGGTTCCCAATACGGTCCTCGTACTCCCTTCTCGCATCCTCATACGAAACGCCGGCACGAGACTCAGCATCGGCCATGGTCTTGGACGTGTTGATCCGATCAAACGAGCGAAGGTTGAAAAACTCAATGTAGTCGCTTGGAGAACGAATGCCGGCCGCCTTAAGCTTCTCGATGATGCTGGTCCGACCACGACTGATCGAGGCGTACTGAAATTCCATGATTGCCCGGGTTCCAAGAGCCTCTTCGGCCTTTAAATCTCCGGCGAATGCAGGTACGGCGGGCATCAACACGAAGACCTTGAAACGCTGGCCCTCGTTATAGGCACGCACGATTCGCTCCACGATTGCGCCGCCGATCTGGTTCTTCACACGCTGCTTACCTTCCGTAGTAGTGATGAAGAACTGGAAATATTAGAAGTGGTTCCATAATGAATGTTGGTTGCCGATGCCATACCTGGTTCTCAATATAAACGAAGTGCTCAGCGGTTGAGATGGCATGGACATAGGCACTTGCGATAGAATGCTCAGTGGGATGGCCAGCACTCCACTCAGAGCAGCTAAATGTGTGTCAGCTAATACGTACAGAGGAAGGGTGACGGCAGTGTACCTTCGAACGAGTTGAATTTTCGGCATTTCATTCCTATGAGAGCCTCGACCATGATGCGGCTCATCGTCCGTGTAAGACATGAGCTTGCTCAGGCCTCGGTTGAACTGGTCTGTCAAACCGCCGAGATAGTCGTCGTGGCTCTGGTGGCCGCGCGAGGCCTCGTGGTTGACCTCGAGTTTTGCGTACTTGCCAGGGTTCTTGTTCTTGTACTTCGCCGAATAGATGAAGTTCCTGCAAACCGTCAGTATGCTCTGGGAGGCTTTCTCAAGCAACTAACCATCGGTCGACGAAATGCTCAACAAGGTTGCCAACGATAGGGCCGTTCATGCTCAAGGCCACATCAGACCAGCCCATTCTGGAGCTCTTGGTTCGGTCGACTGTTGAGAGCGTCAGCTAAACCCATCCTGCCAGGTATCTCGGTTCGCATACGCTTGTTCTGATCCCAGTCCTGTACGTCGGCAAAATCGTATACTCTTGCGTTGTTATAGTCTTGCCCGGGAAATATGACGCCTTGGAGGTTGGCGGGCTCCACATCGGCGATGGGGTGCGAGCTGGTGTCATATCGACCGAAGCCTGGATCCGTATTAGTGAAACTAGGCAAATTGGAAGAAGGAGGGGTCCATACACATGTCGAGACCGCCCATGAAGACAAGCTTGTGATCGATGACGAGGAGCTTCTCGTGGTGAGCCCAGTAGAGAACGATGCCGTCCCCGGTACCATAGACAGCCTTGATGGCATCGCCGGAGGCCTTGGCGAGGTCCAAGTTGGTCAGAGCCTTGAGTGACTTGCCCAGTTCCTTAGTCAGGTCGTAGCCAGTAGGGAGATGGTCTGGGTGTCTGAAGACTTTGATGTTGGGGTGAAGCGCTTCCAGGGCAGTCCTGGTATGCTGTTACAAGTAAGCCGGTGTACGCAAATGCCGTTATTGGCCACGAGGGAACCTTACCGCCGAATTCAGAGTTAGAGCTGCCTCAACCTCCTTGTAGACGATGACGTAGACCTTGACACCACGTTGGGCGGCGGCCTTAAGCATGTTGTCGAGGCGATAGCGCTCGTTCTTGGCGGGAGGCCGTCGCAGATAGAGCTCGGGGCTCAGCCACCAGTCCAGGATCATGATGCTGTCCTGGGCCTCTGAAATGGGGGGAGATATGTCAGCTGGAGAAAGTTTACGATGATGCTTTTAGGGTTGCAACTTACTCTCAAGAGCCTCGGAGACGGCCCAGAAGTAGGAGGCACCATCGACATACCACTTTGGGATGCCGGAGTTCTCGGGCGCGAAGGAGCCGAAGCGGTTCGAGCTATGCGACTCGGGATGAAGATGGTTGCACTCGTCGCCGAGATGCGTGTGAGAATGACGATCTTCTTCCTTGCTGGGACCGCCAAAGCTCGACTCGATGGAGGCACCGACCTGTTGGCTCAGTCCCTCAACACGGGCGCCAACTTGCTTGAAGAAGTCCATAGCTTTATCCTAAGCCTCAGCCTCAGCCCAAGCCAGACCAATGTCTTAGTCCTTAGATATTAATGCTTAGGTGGATACTAGAGCAAGAGGAGGTTTATCCAAGACGGGTGTGTATGCGGGTGTATGTTGAGCAAGTTGGCCAAGAAATACGCTGTGAGGTGATGTTGTGAAGCTGAAGTTGAAGCTGAACCACAGTCCATGTATCATGCATGAGGGGAATGCGGATAAGCGCGGGGACGGCTGAGATGCTTCTGTGCCCCGCTTTGCTTATTCGTATTGCAAAGACGGATGAATCATGATTCGGCTGAGACAGTATTCGGATGCTAAGGGGAAATGTCTGGAATCTAGGTACCAGTCACTTCTGTATTTTGGAAATAGCTGGATTTTGATTGATGAAGTGAACAACATATGTCATTAATACTCCTTGAATTAGCTACTTTCGCGGTACTAGTCGTCTGCCAAGAAAGGAATCCCAGCTTAGTTGCGCATCCCTCACCACTAGGTACGTAGGAGGTACTAGCCACACCAGCCACACCCCCTTAGTCGATTTAGCCTCACAACTTCCACCAGCCTCACTCACTAGCCACCGACTTCACTTCGCCTCCTCTGGACTTCATTAGAGCATTACTGCTGCCCCTTTCCCCTTCCCCGGGCCTGGAGTTGCTTTGTCAACTTCTCTTCCTCCTCCAGCAAGTGGTTCTCCTGTCCAACGGGACCAACTGTGGGATAAAGTGCTTCCAAGGGCACTTCGCGAACGTTGACGGAGGAGTTCTCCTTGGTTCCGATGAGCAATGTCTCGATAATGTTACCATCGCCATACTCCGCATCCTGGAGCACTCGCATCATGACCGAGGCGCACTGCTCAGGCGTCATAGTAAGGTCATCAGGGTGCACTCGATCGCGGCAGTACTCGGGGTGAAAGATTGGGGTCTAGAAGCAGGACGTGACGCCTTGTAAGCGACCAATTCAATTGGTAGATGGGGCAAGCAAGCAATGTAGAAGGCAGGGGAAACGCACATAAACAGCCCCAGGGCAGACAGCCGCGTTCCTGATGCCAAGGCGCTTTCGCAGCTGGCCCAGGGATCGAACAAAGCTGACAATGGCTGCCTTGCTGGCAAAGTATAGGGGCGTTTGGAGCGAATGGACGTAGCCTCCAAGACTGGCGATCCAGAGCAAGTTGCCTTCGACGTTCCGGTTCTCCAGCCAGTAGTCAATGGCAATCTGAGCGAGCCGGATAGGCCCCATGGTATTTACTGAAAAGGTGTGATACACGCCTGGCGAGGCGTCCACCTTGTCCTCAGCCAGAGGCGAGATGCCAGGTGGGTTCCAGAACGTGCTAGAAGGGGGCTCGTAGACGCCGGCGCCGTTGACAACAATATCAATGCGGCCAAACTTCTCGAGAGCCTTCTCCCAAAGAGCAGAAATCTGTGCCCAGTCACTGATATCCGTTTTGTGAAAGTCGACCGATGGAGCCGTGGCGTCCTTGGAGGCGTACTTTGCCACAAGAGCCTCAGCGTCAGGCGTGAGCTTCACATCGCCTATCATGACAGAACAGCCCCCATCAAGAAGCTGCTGCGCAAAGGCCAGACAGATGCCTGGATCTCAATCAGCTCTCACAAATCTACAACCGCACATGCCCATCAGACGTGGGGGACAGGTACGAGGATCTGTCTGCAAAGGGGCACGTACCAGACCCAGCACCGGTGACGATGGCATATTTGCCCTTGATATCGTAGGCGGACATATTGTCTAGTTAAGTATTATGTCTGGTAGGGGATGAGTAAGAGTTGGGTTCGAAGCAAGTTGTGTGTGTGGCTGTGTGTATGTGAGGGAACCGAGGGGGGAACCGGGGGAACTGGGGGAACTGAGGAACTCGGAGAACTACACGGGAATATCATAACACTAATAAGTTGTTCTCTCAAAGTGCGGAACAGGCACTTAGACCCGACTATTCCCTCCCAAGGGGTACACGTAATGTGAGCCTGACTCTAAACGGCCGTCTAGGATATTGTGGGGATTCTGCAACGCTCCTCTTTTGGATAGGGCATCGGCTAACAGCCCATTACGTTACTATAATGAGGCCCTGACGAGAAAACTCCCCATTACCAATACTACTCAAATGCCGATCGCTGCTCCTTCACCGCTCGAGTCTTTTCCCATTTGATCTTTGAAGGGCACAACGTGGTATTTGCCAAGGAAGCAAAACGCTAACAAGCAAGCAATCATACCACGGCCAAGTCGAACCCGGCTTTGCTTCCCCTGTGGACTAGCAGGGACCCCTACAAGCGTTCAACGCGGCGTCGGGTAACTACCATAATGTCGGCTTACAGGCTGCCATTGTCGTCTCCATTGAATGTTTCGGGTCCCTGTAAGTGATCGTCCCTCGAACATGGTCTGAATCCTTATGCCGCGATAGTAACA
This sequence comes from Neonectria neomacrospora, assembly GCA_013756995.1. NCBI lineage: Eukaryota > Fungi > Ascomycota > Sordariomycetes > Hypocreales > Nectriaceae > Neonectria > Neonectria neomacrospora. The sequence goes on along the minus strand of JABSTB010000497.1, from coordinate 18,791 downwards.
ACTAGTGAATTGCTTTTCAGTCAGGAGCTGGCCGGGGTCAGAGTTTGTAATGATAATCTTCACCTCAATGAGGGTTGCAAAAATTGGCTTGTGTTCCGTCTGCGTTGCATCTTCCGTTGAGACTTCTCCTAGGTGACCGAACTAACGGAATTCTCGGGTTACTCGATGTTACAAAACCCTCGGTGGCCCCAAGCCGCCCCCCCGAAGTACCCGACTCCTCTTGTGGGTTTAGATACTGAGTGAAGAGGCTCCCCCTAAGCAACGTGCTTCGCAACCGAAACCTTCTCCCCGCTCTCGATTCGCAGCTGCACGATGGCGGATTCCGAGAAATGGGAAGCTGTCAGGCCTCAAGGGCTTGCAGCGGCAATCCTCAGCATAACCATTATTTTCTCTGTGCTATGCATTGTTGTCGTTGGGCTCCGCGCCTTCGCCAGGGTGTCCGCTCGAGTTTTTGGTCTCGAGGACTGGCTGATGTGCATTGGGTTTGTGAGTGTTCGACCGAGCGATGCCCCTGAGGAGGAGGAGGAGGAGAAGAAGAAGACTGACGATGCCAGGTCCTGAACATGGTTCACAACGGTATTGTAATCTGGGGAACATTCACAGGCATCGGCACCTACGACTCGGAGCTGAATACCCCGACGATGATAGAAGGGGCCAAGGTTTGTATGCCGTTCTGTTTGACCCCTATTTGTTTGGCTGACCCTTTCTAGTCCATCGTTCTCTGGCAGATATTCTACGTTAGCGGATCCGTGTTCATCAAGGCTAGCATTTGCGCGACGTTGGTACGCATTGCTACGCAGAAGCGATACATCTACACTCTTTGGGGCCTCGTTGCTATATCCATCATAACAACCTTGATTGCCATTTGTGCAGTCTTGATCCGGTGTAAGCCGGTAGCAGCATCGTGGAACCCCACCCTGGGAACATGTATTGACCAGTCCATTATTATTGCCTTGACATATGCTGTCTCTGCAGTCAACATTGTAACGGACTGGTCGGTTGCCATTATCCCGGTATTCATTCTCTGGAACCTTCAGATGCGGAAGACCCTCAAGAAGATGGTTGCCTTGGTCCTAGGACTTGGCGTGCTGTAGGTTCCTTCATTTGCAGAAGTATTGTTGATTTCACGTGTTGATTTACTATTCTAGAGCCTCGATTGCAACCATCATCCGAATGCCGTACTCCTCAGTCTATTCCCACACTACCAACCTACTACGTATGTCGAACCCCTTTCCAATATAGATCAAACCGACTAATATTGTGCCTACGCTATCAGACGACATCGGAAACATCATCCTATGGACTGTGGTCGAGTGCGACCTAGGAATCATCGCGGGCTCGATGCCAATGCTCCGATCGTACATCAAGAAGTTTGCCAAGGACGAGAGCTCATACAAGGGAGGCTACCAAGGAGGCTCGGGAGATCTAAATCTGGTGACGATTGGAAAGATCAAGGGTAAACACCACCCGATCCATGACAACGAGTTCATAGCAACCGCAGTTGGTGGCGACGATCGAGAGAGTGCCAAGGACGACGAAAGTACGAAACAGATGATAAGGGTCACAAAGAGGATTGACCAGGTTTCAAGTAAGGGCTATGAGCAGGTTTAGAGGGGAGACTCATGCCGTTTGATGGATCGTAGTATTTAAATGAAATACCGGAATGGAACTGACTCGTATGAAAGAGAGCTTTGAATTAGAACATCTTAGAGATTTACGGCCAGCCCAAGAACAGAAGTGCGCGTGTGATATTTAGGGGTTATTCTCCGAACCTATGAACACGTTGTTGAAACGGTAGGTCAGGCGTTGAATACCAATAAAACCACCAATTAACAAGTAAGGCTTGGGTATCTGTGCACGATGGCGACAGTTCACAACAGTGGGATGACATGTTAGACTTGAGTTCGGAGCTGTCAGAGAATAACCAGAACGATCCCGAAGATGGCTCCACATGCGCCGGCGACTCCCGGCCTTGATTGCTGGTAGGAACACTCCGTGTGTACATCGTATACAAAATAAGGCGTTGTAGGAGAAAAAGCAATCCCGGGTTTTTCTAACACGCAGCGTAGCCTTCGAAAATAAAACAGGAGCCCTGCCCTAGTACTATCTCGGTCCTTGGTACCACCCTTGTTAGGCACTGTTGGGCTGACGGGTTTCTCTTTCGGCCGGACCCGTCTGTTGGCCGTTCTGGAGCGACCCGACACCATGGCACCAACCTCAGTAGGGCAGCTAGCTTTGAATCCCCCTTTCGACTAGGCTCAAACCATCGAGTATCTCATCCATGACCCTGGAAAGCGACATTGTGTGGCTGGCGACAGCGAGTGCGGCTGTCGTCTAGAGCGTCCCAAGGGTTAGACCATAAGCCGGCCCTGCACCGAAAACCTCAATCATTTCTTGCTGGCTTGGTTGTCTTCGGCGGGCAGTTGATTCTCAGGGCCAACTATAAGCTAGACTCCGAGATCATCATTGTATTTTCAGAGTGCGTGATGATCTTAAACGATGTTCTCTTTCCCCTGACAGTGATGGGCGACTGGTCTGGCGAGGAAGAAACAGAGAAGAAACAGAGTCAAAGTTTGTTCAGCGTCTTCCTGAATGCGTGGTGTGAGCGTCTGTGAGGAAAAGCCGAAACCCGAGTTTGTCCTCGAGGCTTGATGAATACCACGGTCTATCCCGCCTCCCCGTCGGAGAGAAGGGGTGCGTGGAACGCCCCGTCATGCCACTATCGGTTGCAGACCTCAGTACGAATACACTGAGCCGCAAGAACAGTACATGCGCCATTTAACTCTCCTTTTCCTACCTACGCAACTCGACCTGTCGCATTGATGGGTTGCCGTGTTTCCCATCCCGAGCCCAGAAGTGTAACTAACTGTGATGGAAGCTGCCCTAGATCCAATGCAGTGTCAGGTACTGTAGGCATGTACCTACAGTAGGGTTCCGAACTAATTAGCGCCTGTTGGGCCTGAATGAATGGCCCGGGACCCGGGTCAGCGGGCTGCGCAAGCGTGCAGTTACAGGGCTTTCGGAGAGCCCATTTGATGGCTCCAGGGGGGGGCAGATGCATGGCCCATGGATGGATAAGAAAGAATTGGATCCGTCACAATCCAACAAATCCACGGCTCAGGCTTCTTTTCACCTGTTGCGTCCAAGTCGAATCAATCACATCTCGACGTCACCTTTTGTTTCTCGACCGTGATTGACTGATTCCAAGCCGCCTCCCCCCCTCGGGAGAAATCCCTATTCCTTATTTCTGACGTCCCCCGCTCCGGCTCATTCAGTGAATCATCCGTCTCTCCAATTGATTCGAAGCTTTGTCTGGGTTTATCCCGAGATTGGGGCACCAAACTAAGTCACCAAGAGTCAATATCCCCTCATCGCATCTGCTCTGCATCTCCGCGTGCACACCTGCTCCTGCTTCGGTTTCCGCGTCCGCCTCAGTATCAGCATCCGCTTCGGCTTCGGCTTCGGCATCTTACACGTAAGCTCTCGCCGGACGCGCACCTTACACGCCGTGACCTGCCACCAACTAAAAACATCAATCTGCAGGGAGTCTCCCACTGTCAGGCCCGTCATCACTGCTCGGTCGAGACTCACTCAGCCTGAATACCTATCTACCTAGGTAGGTAGATAAAGGACCTTTGTCGAAACCGTCGATTCACCCCGGACCTATTGGAGAAACTCCTCCAGTTCACCGCCTCTCTCCCGTTTCACCTCTCACCAACAGCCTCATCATGTCCGCCTTGGCGACCGTGGCCCTCTTCTCCCCGGCCCAGCATGGCCATCTGATACCGTACCTCGCCGCCATCCACGCCTCCTGCATCACCCACGACCGCACAATCGCCACCTTTCTCCCGCCCCTGTCCCACGAGAAGCTCCTCGCCTGGTGGAAGGAGCGCATCGCCGAGGTCAACGACGGCAAACGCCTGATTTTCATCCTCCTCAACGAGTCCGAGCCCGGCTCTCGCGCCAAGGGTGCAGAGGTCATGGGCGTCGTCATGTTGTCTATGCCCTATTCCGAGACGGGGCCTTTCCGCGGCTTCGTTGAGAAGCTCCTGATCCACAAGTCCTTCCGTGGCAGGGGCGGCGCAAGGACTCTCCTCGGCGTTCTCGAGGCCGAGGCGGCCAAGCGTGGCAGGTTGATGCTGGTGAGTAACGGACCCTTGATTTCTTGACTGGTTTGATGTGCCCTTTAAAGATGATCGCTGATACGAATACTCGCAACTTCTAGCTCCTTGATACCGAGACCGGCAGCGCCGCAGAGGAGGTGTTTAGGAAAGTTGGCTACGTCGAGCTAGGCCAGATTCCCAAGTACGGGCTAAGTCCGACAGGAGAGCTGAAGGATGGGACCTTCTTCTACAAGCAATTGCAGCAATGAGTGCTCTTGTGGCAAAGGCGGGCTTCTCTTTCCTTTGGGTGAGGCTTGCTTGCCACGAGCCATGTTCCATCTATTTCGATACCTAGATTCTTTCTTCACAAAAGTCAGGGGAGAGGAAAGCGAGGCGACTCGGGTTTACTGCTGTTCTGGCGATGGGTTCTGGCTGGCGAGGAGCTGCGGGTTGCTTTTCTAGATCTCGTAAGAATCGACGCGATATGACATGAATTGGTAGTCAGCTAGGCGTGCGTGCTTCTGGTGGTTTTTGGATAGACGTTGTCCATCCTTATGGCCAACCTTGATGACGCTTTGCGGATAAGTTGAGTTCCCTGGCCACTCAGAGATACTTGGAGAGGCGACCCATCACCTGAGCCTTGCTGAACCACCCCGGCGATGTAGTAATATGGATAATAAATAATGCTTCAAATTCAGGCGCTGTGCAATACAATCCTCCGTATTACCTGCTATGTCATCTAGCCCCGGTCACTTTCCTAAACTGCATATGCTCCCTGAAATGTTGTTACAGAATTCCAAACGCCACTGGTCAACAGCTTTTGCACACAATCTACTCGTCATCCGCCAGCTCCTCAACCTTTGGAGCCACATATTGCCGCTGCTGAAGCCCATCAGTGGCCACTTGGGTATCAGTGCCGGTTGTCGTTGCCGTGGCGGGAGAGACCTGCCCCGTGGCCGCGGCCAATGCCGGGTTAGCGCTGGTGGGTGCCGCCTTTGACTTCTTCTTCTTGGGCTTCACGGCCTTGTATTGGTCAGTTTGATGTATCAAGTGAAGCTCGGGGGTCGGCTTACCTCATGCCAAGCCCATACAGGCTTGAAGCTGTCCATGAATGAGACATCCTCCCAAAGGTTGGGGAAAAGCCATAGGCCAGGAGCCACGGCGAAGTAGGTGACTAAGAATAGAATAACACGGAAAATCGCCATCAAAAAGAACAATCCCAAGAGACCCAGCAACCCCCAGCTCAGGTAGTAGACTCCCTGGCGCAGCACCAAAGGCCAAAGGGGATATAGTACCACAGCGAAGATGGCAACAAGCGCAAGACCAGCATAGACCTTGCGCATGATTTGACTTCCCTCCCAGAGCCAGGCATAGTACATCTCATCCTTGGCTTCCTGCTGCTGTTCGATCTTGACGTTCCACTGACCCTTGACACGCTTGGCCTTCTTTCCGTTGGCGGCGGCCTGGGGCTCGATCTGAGTGACCCGGAGGGCGAGCATACTCAGGGGAAGGAGCTTGAAGGTGTTCTCCAGGGAAGCTCGATCAGTGATTTCAGGTAGGAGAGGATTCTTCTTGCGGGCCTTCTCATACGCGGGAGACTGGAGGGCCCGGAGAGCTCGCTTGACTATGGTGGTGGGTTAGTGGCTAGTAATTTCAGCTGTCATGACGGACATACCTTTGAACATGTCCTTGCGCTCGCCATTGAGGATACACGTTCGGGGCTTGAGCTCCTGGCCTCGGAGAAAGTGGGCGACGGCCAGAGCCTTCGGGTTCGGGGGTCCAGGGGTGATGGGCTGGGCTCGACCTTGGCCACCTTGAGGCGGGTGCGGGTGTGGGTGGTCGTGACCTTGAGCTTGGCCAGCCTGCTGTTGCGCTTGCGCCGCGCGCATTCGCATCTGCTGAGCCTGAGCCTGCTTCTTGATGTGCTCGATAAACTCGGGCACGGTCATGCCGTTCTTCTCGGCATCGATGGCTAGTTGTCGCTGCATCGCTTGGATCTGCTCGGGAGTTGGACGCTGGCCAGGTCCGGGCATTCGCATCTGGCCAGGCCCTGGCATCTGGCCGGGCTGAGGAGGCCCAGGCATCTGGCCGGGTTGAGGAGGAGGAGTGGCCATGGTGATCGTAAGGTCCGGAAAGAGTGTCGAGAAGAATGATTAGTAGAAGTGGAAGAAGAAGAAGAAGAGGAGGAGAGGGCGGCGGGCGAAAGTGGACCGTTGTGGTTTGCGCTGTGAAAGAGTGTGAATGCAGCAGATGCGTGCTGGCCTCTTTAGCTTTGTCTGACGTCGCGCCAGGTGTTCACTTCCCTCCCGCTCCTTCCTCAGCCCGAAATTTCCAGTTGCATCAGAGTCCCGCTTATCGCCACGTGATACGCCTACCCGCCTGGCGCCAAGTGCCCCTGCTCACCCGCCTGTGACGGCCCAGCCAGTGGACGGCTGCCACTTTGGCGATTGGTGACTTCCGCGGGGGTGCCTCCATTTCACATTCGCGAGGCTTGTCAGCCTTGTTTGCGACGGCTTTAAAACCACCATCATGGGCGACCGCTTGACCCAACTGCAGGATGCTGCCGACCAGGTGCGTGTGCATGCTCTGCGATGCTTTGCGATACATGCAGACTAACAGATTCACGCAGCTGGCGCAGCAATTTGTCGCATGCTTGCACTACGTCCATAGGCGACACGACCTGGAGACTCTCGGACCCAACGACAAGGTCCGCGATGTAAAGCAAGAAGAGAACCAAAAAGAGGGTAGAACTTGACCCGGTACCCTGCGGAGCAACTGCAGCGAAGCTGACTATTACACAGTTGACCCCCTTCCCGCCGATGAGTTCCGCGCCGGCATGGTCGAACTGTCACGAGACCTCATCATCAAAGAACAGCAAATCGAAGTCCTAATCTCGTCACTGCCCGGCCTCGACAATAGCGAGAAGGACCAAGAGCGATATATCAAGGAGCTTGAGGATGATCTGAAGATCGCCGAGGCCCAGCGACAGGAGGCGATCAAGGAGAAGGACCAGATCCTAGCCGAGCTCGATACCGTGATTCGAAGCATCCGACGACCTTGAAGAAGCATCACGGTAGACAGTGAATCTCCTGGATTGTGGATTTCAAGTATGCATAGCGTGGAGTTTGGTTAATGGCTGGGGCGAGGACTAGAGTTCATGGATCACGGAGTCCTTGATCTTAATCTATTCATATTATCTAAATGGTATCACTCAGTGTGCGCCTGGAGGACCACTATCTACCATCTACTATCACCATCTAGCACCTGCCATCCCATGGTATTGTTGACAATCCGTGTGCAGGAAACCATGGCCCTGCAAAGCCCTGGTTATCCCAACAGCTACCTCATCAGCGAAATGCTCAAGTGGACTTGGACTTGAAGAATTGAGGGTAGATGTCGCGAAGTTCTCGTAGATGCTGGATCTGGAACTGCGATGCGGCAGTCTCGGGAGCCTTGAGTCCCTCCTCAACCAAATGGGCGGCCGTCCACCCAAACTTCATTGCGTTTTCGCAATTTTGATAGGAGTCATCTAAGAAAAGTTAGATTGACCGATTGGTGACGGCATAACTGTACTAACCAACGAAGAAGCAGTCTTCCGCTCGCTCCACGCCGGCTTCCCGCATGGCCTTCTTGTACATTTCGGGGTCAGGCTTGCAGACCAAAGGCCGCTGATCGTAATCGCAGAAGGTGAGCCCGTCAAAGAGATCGTCGATGCCCAGAAGTCGAACTACACGCTTCCCGTGCGTTTTGTAAGCATTGGTGAACAGCCACATGGTGACTTTGCTCTTGTCAATGTCCTCAAGCAGCGCCCGAAGCTCAGCGTTTGGCTTGATAATACCCTCGAGGGGGAGAGCATCGTCGACTTTAGTGTTGTAGTCAAGAGGATCAATCTGGTGGTGTCGCACGAGCCCCTCGATAGCGAGACCATAGTTGGTGTAGTACTCTTGGTGCAGTTTGACGGCCTCCTCGAATGGAAGTTCAAGGTGTTTGGAGAAGTACTCATCAATGAGCTTGGCCATTAGATCATGGACTTTGGTACCTGGACAAATGGATTAGTATATGGAACTTATTGAGTAACGCCCGGAGCAAATCATGGGATCCTCACTTCTCGGATACAAGCAGTTGTCGATATCGCTGCGCTCAGGTTAACCATTAATTCAGGCTCCGGAAACGATGGAGTAGACATACAAGAAGAAAACCGGCTTGCCGGCGGTGAGCCCGTTGGTGCTTCCCATGATTGTTCTGGTCTGTAATCTGGTGTTGAGGCGAGTGGCGGTGTTGTGGATGTGAGAGAGCGGTGTCGATTTGGAGACACGGGTTAAGGCAGGGAGAGAAGGGTTGAAGATGCGATTGAGGGATAACAACGTAGAGGCACGTGGTCCTCGTTGGAGCATCGAATGGTCACTGGAATTTTGGGTTGTTGAGCGTGTCTGATGACGATGCGATCCACAGCGAAACCTAGGGATTTGCCACGTTGATATAGCTAGAGCGGGATGAGCGTTTGTTAGTCGAGAGGGGACGTTTGCCCAATGACTCCTTCGGCGTCGGGGTGCTGAATAATGGCCTGCATGCTGTACGGCTTCTGGAGACACCTCTGTTGGCGTTGATGGCGAATCTGATTTCTTGCCAGTAATTCACCCGAATCCCTCTCTCATATGCGCAACATTTTTATATTTTTATACGGCTTCTTTGATGACATGACACACAATGGCAGTACTTTTCGCGTGCCTTTCGTCTCTCACATGCATTACGTCTTGTCATCCTGGGGTGATTTGAGCTGTCGAGACCCCACAAAAGTTTGCCATTCTAGGAACGACATTGACAAGAATATTGAGTACAGCGAAGGAAGGTAAGTAGTATCAATCAAATCAATCAGATCGGCTTTAATACGACATTGGCAAGAATCTTGAGTACAGTGAAGGTAAGTAGTATCAATCAAATCAACCAAACTGGCTTTAATACGACATTCCTGTCGGGATAGAAGGCAGAAAGATGGCCTATCTATTAATGTAAAGCTCAGTGACGTTGAGAGACGTGAGTGAGGAAAATGCACCTGTGTTGAGGCAGGAGCGCACACACGGTAGAATAGTCTAAGCCTAGCATCATTTTGCAAAGCCGAAACCTCTATTAATTATTCGTACAGGTGTCAAACCCCTGATGTTTCGTCTAATTACGGCACTGACGGGCTGGCTTGCACATCTGACCCGGAATTCTGCCACTCACACCGCCTAATTATTCCCAAAGCCACCTCGAGCTTGGATCAATCCCCTTGGTCCTTGTGCGAAAACACAAACTTTTCCTCAAGCACAGACGTCGTCTGAACAATCTTGACCCACGCGTTTGCGAGTTTGGTAAAGGAACTGCCCAGATCTCGTTATCTCGCGTGTTGGTATTTCCCACCCACTGTATCACTTGCTCGCGAGTAACCTCCGGTGCTCGCGCTCAGTTCAAGCTCTGGGTGACGCGACGGGCTTTTGCTACCTCTCGTCGCGATGGCGCAGGGTCGTGTTGTTCAGGGGCATCTCACTGGCGGAAGCGCTCCCTCAGGCCTGGCAGATAGCCAGCGCCGCGAGTTCCAGCAGTACGAAAAGATCGTGCGGTTCCAAGAAGCCGTCCTCTCTGGTAACCACCCAAGCATCAAACTTCCACCCCATCTGATTGCCACGGCACAATCATCCATCCATCCCATAGATGGCACCATCAAGCCTGATGCGCCAGCCCGCCAGTTCGGGAACTCGAAGTCCTTTTCTGCAAATGCGCAGCAGCCAGCCGTGTCCTTGAGCGCTACCCAGCCCGCAGTGGGCTCCGGGGCATCAGCCGCCCCCAAGTTGTTTGCGACGGGAAACACTGAGATCAATCCCATTCTACTAGAGAAGTCAGATGACCTCGTCAAGGCAGAGTTGCAATTACAGCGGCAGAGGCTGGAGCGGGCTCTGAGGGAAGAAGTTGACCAGCGTCGTGCAGCGACGAAGAACACAGCACAGGGAGAGCCCCTTGCTGACTTCGATCTTTCTGATGTTCTCTCCAAAGCTCTGACGCTCGTCCAGGCCTCCTCGGCTCCGGTTCCTGCTGATGAGAACGTTGTTGCTACTAATCACGATACTTCAAGTGATTCCTTTGACGACAACACGTTTTACTCGTCTCTGCATAACACTCCCGAGTCGGTTTTGACATCCCGCGTTCGAAACGAGTCTGAAGAGGCGCGCGCCCCCATTGTCCCCGATATTCAGAATACTCCTTCCTTGCGAAATGATTCCGCTAGACGCAACCCCCCGGCGGCTACCGTGCCGATCTCGACCGCTTCCCGAACAAACCAGACCTACTCCCACCCCGCCGCCAACGACAGCAGCTCACGAGCTATTCAAGTTCCTGGGCTGAATATGAATAGCCACGTCGAAGGCAGGATTGTGCCATCTGGGCCAAGCCAGAATAATAGCACTGGTCAGAGTCGATCTGACGATTCTGGAAATATGGAAGTGGATCGGCAGGATGTTATCAACCGACCGGTCCCTCGCCAACAACCCAGTGACTCCTATCTTGACAACCATCCCCCTTCTCCGCTCATGCCAAGACACGAGCGGTCGCCACCCCCTCAAAACACATATGCCTCTCCATTGACAGCTGCCAGACGACCAGCCCCGGTGGCCGAGCACGTATCGAACTCCTCCAGAGGGACTCCAGCACAGGTTGCTGCGCTCAGGAACGAACCTGTTACGGTGACGAGTCCAGAAAGCTCACCACAAGGCGGTAAAGCATCGGAAAAGAAGAAGGGAAAGAAGAAGAAGAGAAAGGCAGACAGGCAAGCGCCAGAGGCCGAAGCGGTCCCACACATTAAGCCAGAACCCCGATCTCCGTCACCGATGAATGCTCCATCATACATCCGCCCGAACAAACGCCAGAGATACTCCCAGCGTCCACCAAATGAGCCTGGCTACGAGGACTTCAGATACGAGCCCCAGACTAGTAGTGCTTTGCACGATCCCTATTCTACTCGCTTGCAGAGGGACGATCGAATCCCTATCGGCTATGAGAGAACGGCTGTTTATCCCCAACGCGCGGCGAGCGCTGTTGGGGTTGGTGGCCCTGTCTACGGGAGGGAATATGCCGACGACCGATATGTTTCTGGAGGCCCATATCTTGTGGCTCAACCCTCACTTGTTCCAGCTTCACATCCGGATCACCACCAAGGGCAATTGAGCTCCCAGGTCAGACCTTCTGAAGGATACGCACGTCCTTCATGGCCTTACCAGGGAGCCTACGACCCACGCCCGATGAGTGTTCGACCGGAGGGTGAAGCATTCTTAGCACCACCACGCCCGCCGCCAACCCGAATCGTTGTAGATGCTTTTGGACGTGAGTACATTGAGCCTCAGCACCCCACAGTCGTTCGACACTCTGCTGCCCCTCCCGTGCGAGGGGACGATCCTCAGATCATCTACGAGCGAGCAGCGCCTCGAGCCGTGTCTAGACACACCGGAATCGAGTCGTACGAGCAAGGAGGGGCGATTTATCGGAGACCGTCGCCATCGTTTTTGCCTAGGAGGGTCGTGACGCAGCCTGAGTACGTTTCCCAAGATTATAGAGACAATCGCCAGCAGGAATACTCAGCGCGACCAATGCCACCATCCAACGAGTTTGTCGAGGTGATGGCACCACCAGAACGGCGACATGTGGAAGAAGGGCAGAGGGAGTACATCAATAGGGCTACGAGCGTCCGTCCAACGGAGCCAGTGAGATATGAGGTCTCTCGCGACTATGGTCGGGTACAGAGCGTACGCCCCGATGCACCTGTCCGCCACTATGCGTCAAGTGGTCACCCAGATGGCCGTCGCGAGGCTGCGCAGCCCTACATGCGAGACTACGGATCACGGCCGGTGGAGGCTGCTGTAGTTCGACAGGAGTATAGTGTGCGGCCGGTGGAGCGGTACTACGACCAGTCGATGCGAGGAGGCGAGGAGATTGCATTTATCGAGCGGCCAAGAGGGGCGACCCAGGAGATAGTGTACGCAGACGATGCGAGGCGGGATGTCTATCGTTGAGATGCAAGCGGGTTTGGCGCCAGGAAGGCGAATTAGGGAGGCTTGAGTACTATTGCTGAATAGGTTTCCATGAATAATGATAATCCCCGAGGGGCTGATACAACGAGTGGTCTTGTCACAGCATGCAAGTTATAAAGGGTGCGGAAAGAAAGTTGATTCATCTATGCCAATTCGCTCCGGGTTGCGAGTCTTGTAAGCAATGAGCTCACATACAGACTTCGTCACCGCATTCACTAAGGGGCTTAGAGGCTGATGAGGTCCACGAGATTTATCATCGGCGAGGTTGCCAAACAATTCTCCGTCATTTTCACCCGTGCTCGGTGTCGTCCTGCCTAGCAGCACATTTGATATCACGCAGAATGGCCTTAGTACCAGGGGTATAGGCAGGTTCAAGGGTGTGTGGAGGCATCCTGTAGCACTCTGCAATGCCATGGGATCTCATAAAGAGTACCTCGTAGTCTTGGGACTCTTTGCACTTCATGCCCACGCCCCGACCGTATCTGATATGGTGTAGCCAGATCTCCTCCTTGACTATGTCCTCCCAACGAGGTCCCCTCCCAGTCGCACACCCAGGGCTGTCACACCAGAGCAAGTGCCGATTGTTCTCATTGAAAATGCCGCTTCTGTGCGGCACGTCGTCTAGCAGACCAAGCCAGCCTGGGCTCGTCGGTTTCCAAACTTTCCAGACATACTGATACGTCAGAGTGATGCGCCCAGTGATTAGGTACCAGGCGTAGATGGCTCCACACTCTGTGCAGTCGAGATATGGTTGTCGATCGCACGGGCACAGATCCTGGGGTTGCCTTGGCTTGCCTGGCTGCTTGAAGCATTCACATATGCCCGAGCGTGCGAAAGCACGAATCTGCTTGCCGTCCGCCATGTGTTTGCAAGGGTTGTGGTTGTGGAATGCACCCCCAACCAAGTTCACAAGCGTCTCCCGAATGGCAGCCGTGCTAGGAGTGTTTTTCGAGTCGATGTCCAGCAAGGGGAGATCCTACCCAAGTGTGATATCGATGCTTCTATCAATGGCACCCCGAGTCAGAACTAGTCGTGGGAATGCCGGTCCATGGACTGCCTCCTTTTGTTTGACACGAGGTTCATGTGAGCGATCTGTGCATACGACCGGGTGAGAGTCTCCGCACATTGGGATGCCTCGTTCGATAGTCTGCCACATCACAGGTTCATGCGAGTCGTGTGAACAGAGCGTTATCTTCCCCAGCCTCCCGATGCAAATGAACTCGCCGATACCGCAGTCGTACTTCTCTATGCTTTCGGCGGAGAAGAAAATACCGGCATGCCTCTCCTTGCAGCCTTCGCAAAAGCGCGACTTGCGGAGACTAACCAGCCGGGGGTCCTGCTCTCCGCGATTTGTCACCTCGATGCACGAGGCGCAGTATCTTGTCCCGGGCTCAACTTGTTCATGTCGATCCAGTCGTATAAGCTTGGCTGCCTCGCTCTGCTCGGCAGTTGTCATTGAGCTAATTAAAAATGGCATATAGCGGTCTTTTACTCCGGGCTCCCCATGAAAGCGACGGAAGACCTTGGTGTCGAAGATCTTGAGGAAAATCGACGAGGACTGCCTTAGCGACCAAAGGGATTCCTTGGGTAAACGGCCCATGATCTCCACCAGTATCTCGTTCGGCAAGTCACAGAGGGGAGATCCAGATCCATTTCTCGCCATGCCATCCTCTTGAGACGTAACTATGTTGTATCGTGGCTGCTCTGCCGGCTCCTGTAAGGGATGTTGAGGCTGGGACAGCGCCTGTGCAGGAGCTTGATTTGGAGGCTCTGGCTGCTCTTGCACCGGACGTCGATACTTGCGCGCCCATTTTAGGAGCCGAGCGACTTTTCCACTTCGGGGGTTGGTGGCCTGGTTAGGATGCTCTCCATCACGCGTCTCCGGTATCTGGTCCGCTTCAACCTTTCCACTCAGGAGGGGGACAGTCTGGCCGGGACCTTTTCCACAACGCTCGTACGGCTTACAGCCCTTTTCCACCTCTCGACTCAGGACATCGAACTCATAACTGGTATGGATTCTATCCATGTCGGAATAATGAGGTGGAATTTCAACGCCGGACTTTACTGTCTCAGGAACTGATGTGTTGCTGCTTACCAGGGTATCTGTGGACGGTGGCCAGAGTGGTCACGAATCTGGGGACATGGCCTCCTTTTATAGCCAGCCACCTGGCTGTATTTAACTTGAGTTAATCGTAAAGAACGAAAAGTCTGATCGTACAGAACAAAAAGTCTAATCGCACAGAAGACTCCCGCCCACATACAGTGTAGCGCACCGGAATATTCAGTTTTGCAGCAGTCAATCAATCTCCAATCCGGGGACTAATAGTCCAGATTAGCAGCTGAGTGATTAGAGAGGTTGGTGAAATAGGGATGGCGCCGGTGACCGGACAGTCTGCCATGCCATCGTGGGCTCCTTCCATATGGCTATCGTAATTTCAGCAACTGTAGCTTGGGACATAGGTACCTATCATAGCCAAGACGACAAATGATCGCTATTGTTTGGTGAGAACGGACAAAAATTGTTAACCCCCAGCCCTAGGCGATGACGCTCAGAAGAAGGAAGTTGTTGAATGAAGATAATGATACTTGAAACAATACTCGAGTCGAGCATGTTCAATACCGCAATAAACTGGAACAGCCTTTAGTCAAGTTTGAGTAACTAGCTGGACTGTCTAGGGCACGGTGCCGGACGAGCTGAGTATGACTCTCTAGATGCCCCTTGTCAGTCAAATGCATATCACAGAAATAATACCACGGTTTCGCGTTATCCTGCAACTGCGACAAGTACCTCCGGAAGGGTTTAGAAAAGTCGCTGGAGGTATAACATTTATGGATGAGATATTCCACACAAGGGTCTTCTAGGGCTGAAGAGACCGTACCATTGATATGTATGAAGCATTTCGTCGGCCTCTCCTTCTTATTCTTAACGAAGACAGATATTATGGCGAGGAACAAGGGGTTGTCTTCTGAAGGCTCGTTAGTTGGGTTGACAAATCAGTTCTTGGTCGACTAGATATCGGTACGGGGCACAGCACGCCCTCTCCACACTACAATAGGCGACAGCGGCGCAGATTGCGTTGTCCCTGCGTTGGTATGGTCCCTCTTGAGTAGTAACCCACGGTGCAGTACGGCTCCATTAGTACATGGGAGCCGCTATGCCCGAGTGCCCTAATCTCGTCCTTATGCACCATCGTGTTACGCCATGGCGACTGTCGTCTAATTGTCCGCCATCATTGCTATACATCCAGAAGTCAGAGTAATCCTTGAGTTTTGGCTTCCATTTGTACCACTTGCTTAAACAATAGGATGGGACAGTCATCCGCCCAAAACCGTTTAGAGCGCAGCCAGATGTCCGCTTGTCTCTGTTTCCTCAGAGGCAGTTCCTGCTTGATCTAATTATCATCAGCCTATATTTCGCCCCTCTCTGAGTATTGCCTGTACTGCCTCCCTCTTGCTTACTCTCTCTCTATTTTTCACCTCCTAAATTAAGGTATGCATATGGTCGAGTGACTGTGGTTATCCGCTAAAGGAGAGCAAGGACGACTAGAAGGAGTCGCTGCGGATGGCGAGAAGTCTAGAAGAGTGTGGATTTGGCACAGCCTCGAAATGAAATATATGAAATCTGGCATGAGGCTGAGGGGGCTTGTCATGGAAGAAGATAGATACCGAGTAAATACATGGAGGATAAACGGCCCTCATCACACGGAAATAAACTAGGGGAAGCAAATGCAACGAACAACCTGTCAGTGTGATGGGTTAGGGTTAGTCGCTCTCTACTAGCAACCAAAGCTGCGTCGATCACACGGATACGCGTCGATAAAAGTAAACCCACTCTCCGCGTGCATTCACAAGACTTGTATCAAGAGAAAACTGGCTTCTTGTATTTTAACCCTGGACCGGCTGAGACGGAGCCCGTCAACACCGACCACAGACCCACAAAGAAAGACGCGGCAAAGCATCCATCGCTAAGCGGGCACGAGGCAATCAATGAGGTCATATGTGGTGCGTGGGCGAGCGGGACTAGTGAGCAGAGCAGGGGGCGGCAAGCTTTCAGAGCGGCGGGATAGCGAGCGGTAGCCCGACGACTGGATGGATGGTTCAGTGTTGATCGTGTGTGCCATTCCCGGCTAGATTTGAGTCTTGACTTTGAGGATGAGTGGCTTCATGGTCAGGTAGACTCTAGCGGTATAGCGACAACTGTGGACAAAACAGCCTGGGCAGGGCTGGTGCATAGACTACATACCAGTGCTCTGTTGTGTCTTCTGATAAGGGCACCGGCTGTCGTTGTGGGTAGATTGGCAGTTGAGGTGGGGACAGGTGGTGCATCACTGCATATTTACGGAGTACAAAGTATGAAAAGGAAAATGAACATCTGCCATGAGATGAGACGAGATGGCCCTAGGAACCGAACAAGCCTGGGAGCACACCAAAGGTCTCGTGGACAACCCCCGGTTAACCATCAGGCAGGCTCACAGTCAACAAGAGGTTCGTGAGAGGCCAAGCTGCCCTTGTGGATGCGCCTCCGACTCCAGGCGACTACGAACCTCCAGTCGGAAGTGGAGGCCCTCACAAGGGACAGAGCCGGGCCCGGAGACGGGCCAGTCAGATCGCGTGAGAGCCAGCTCAGATGGGTTGGGCAGTGCAGCAGAGCTTGGGAGTCCGAATAGTACGGCCACTCTGAGACACGGTGTATGCCGAGTGCAAGAACGGCAAACAACAGGGACTTCAGGGCCGCTCTGGCTCCGTCCGGGATTGCTGCATTGATCGGGAGGGAGAGTGACAAGGTGAGGTAGCATGGCCGTTTCTGTGGTCGGAGGACTTCCGAACAGTGCCTGGCACCTGTGTCCTTGGCTTTCGGTTTAGATAGGTACGCCAGAAAGGTTATCCCAAGGTCCAGATTTGTTGAGAAAGGCAAGCAAGCAAGGCAATAAAAACACCCTTCAGGCCACGCGACAGCACTCGCAGGGTGGAAGAAAAGCAAGGGAGGGAGTGGAAGTGGCGTGGCTCGTGATACTGGAATTGATGCCAACGCCGGGCGTGCAACGCTGTCAGACCCGTCGACGCATCCGAAATGACGGGAAGCAAAAAGCATTTCCTACGCCCTCCTGTCAAGACCAGACATTCTAGTAAAGGAGTCTAGACCTTTGCTTTGAGAGTTGTCTTCCAATACCTAGACAGGGACGCATCCTCCGCAGGTATCTCGAGGCTCGCAGCCATGGCTGTCTAGCGGTCCATCATTGGAGTTGAGTGGTATGGAGAGAGTGGGGTATGATGGAAGCTTCAGCCAAGACGCTGGGCGCAGTAGAACTGAAGGGTGACGACACGACCAATTTCCTTGCCAGCGGATGGTGCTTGGGTCCCTCTGGTATGCTGTCGTGTGGAAAACTCGAAAACACAGGAAACACTGTCTATCTGTCGCGTCGCCGTACAAGGAACGGCCTCTACGTGCAGCCATAGACGAACGCTATGTCTAGTTGTTGGTGTTGTTGGCTTTGGGTGGATGTCAGGCAATCAATGTCATGCGGCCATGCGGTCCCCTTGTGCTAAAGCACCCAAGGACGCAACCCTGGCTAGCGGCGTCGGTACGGCCCAGGTCTCCAGGAGAAACCATCTCGCAAGGTGAGAGGTGAAAGGTGATAGGTGAGAACGAGGTGTGAGGAAGTGCCGTCTCTTGTCGTCTGCGGTGGGCACTCGACTGTTTCGTAGCACCAGTCACGATTCACCGTGCTGGGTGCCGTCCCGCCTGCATGGACGACACTGGGTTGAGCTTCACTGGCTTCACTGGCTTTCACTGGAGCGGACGAGGGAGGTGCGCCGGAGATCCACTCGAGCCCTGTCGCCTACCACTAAACGCGCTGGAACGCACCTCAGCGGACTCGGGACCCCGGGAGCCTTCGACTCATGCACGCGCCCCCGGTGGTCTAGCACTCTAGTGGCTATGGTATGGTCCACAGCGCAGCACCGTGCACTGCTTGACTGCAGTCTGCATCCCACACAGTGGAGGATGGTGCTCCAAGCGACCCACGCTGAGAGAATGGGATGGATGTTTGGAACTTGGAACGATGGAGATGGCTGGAGTATGGGGGTCACTGTCGTCGTCGTTGTCGTTGTCGTTGTCTCTCTTTCTCTGGCAATCTGGCTCTCGGACGGAATCTGCGTGGAGACGCAAGGGGCGGGGGCGGAAACCGATCTGGCTCAGGTCCTGCTTCGGCCTGGCTCTGGCTGGCTTGCCCTGGCACTCGCCTGGATACCCTTTTTAGCCTGTGGTCATCATGACCGTCGAGTGCATTGTGGATTGTTGTGGGAAGACTTGACGGGTTCCAAGTTCTCCGGCGGGAAGTTGTGGCTTTGTCCTGTCTGTGATCGAGCCCACCCACACACCCAACGCGCGCAGAAGCCAGAAGGTACCTAAAACGCACCCACCCATGGACAGCCACTGCACCTGCTGCTGAGCGGCAGGGGAGGTCCCAGAGTCCCAAAGGTACATCTTTCTTTGCCTGACCTCGTACTGCTGACTGAGGTCCTCCGCCTCCGCTACTCCCCTTCCAAACCCTCAGGTCCGCCCTCTCTCCCTCGTTAGACCTGGAAAGAGCTCACCACCATCGTTCCTCTCTTCCCTCTTCCTTCTCCC
>JABSTB010000496.1:0-59120 GCA_013756995.1 Neonectria neomacrospora | reverse complement strand
AGTTAGGGCAATAGGCTATATTGAATAGAGGGATAACCTTAGGGCCCTTAGGTCTTTTAGTTATAATATTAACTTGGCTATATCCTTAGACTAGGACTTTGTGTTCTCTAGTAATAAGGACATTATTAGCTCTAGCAGTCTAATATCTTAGGAACTAGTAGATCTTATTGAAGATGTGGATTGTGGTCCTAGAGTCTAGAATAGCTGACTTTTGTAGGGGATATCCTAATGCTATAAAGGCCACTCTGATCGAGGTTATTAGGTCATCACAGCGGCTAACTTCCCGGCCTAGTCAATCTGACTTAGCCGGTCCGGGGACCCTTTTAAGGAATTTGAGCTTATCCTTCCACTCTTAACTAGATAGTTAGTATTTTACAGCATCTTGGATGAGGGGTCTGAATTCGAACCCAACTGGGGCCTTAGATGGAAAGACATAGTAGCATTTTGGCCAGGTATGCCAATTGCCGTCACAGGCCTCACAGATAGGGCTGTTATCTCCTTGATCCCGGTTATCCTTGGACTTGGTCTTCTTTGCCTCAGGGCCTGATTGATCGGACTTGCGTTTCCTATTCCGTTTCGGCTGGGAGGGTCCTGCAGATCCGGACGGTCTGGCCTGGTGACCTTCCTTACCTGGATCCTGTCCCTCATCTAGTTGGTCGTCTTGATCCAGGTCCTGACCGTAGGTCGGGCTAAAAGTCCCTCTTTTACCCCGGGCTGCTAGGTTTCTAGCCAGCTGTTGTAACCTGGCCTGGCTAACCTCTAGGCATAGGTTCTTAGCTACAGTCTGAATTGCTAGGGATTTATCTTCTAGCTTGTCTCTGTAGATCCCTTGAAAATTCGAAACCCAGTTCCCTAGGACTGGCCTAATTGCAAGACATAGGTTGTTAAACTATATGTTCGGGTTGTCTAGGCCTCCGATCCCTCTAGTCTGGGCTTAGTATGTAACTTACTCTTAATCTGTAAGCCATTTAGGGAATTCCTTAGAAGCCCTAGGCATAGTATAAAGGATTCTCTAATATTTAGCTAGGGCCTTATTTTACTACTTTATTATTAAGGCCTTAATACTATCCTTAAGGTTAGAATACTAGCTCTTTAGATCTTATTTAGGATTATAAGAGCTGACCCTTAGGGTCTTATCAACTGTATCTGTAACCCAATCCTTGATCTTATCAATCCACCGGTGTTGCTGTTTGAACTTTCTATAGTCTTGTTCGTAGTCCCTACGTTCAGACTGATAGGCAGCCCTATCTTCAGCAGTCAATTCCGCGATAGATCGGGCCCGTTCGGTCGGATCGTTCGTCTCGGGGATAATGATCGGGATCGTAGGGAGGATCTGACTAGACCCCTGACTGGCAGACCGTCGGGTATCATGAGGTGATTCGGGCTCGATCTGTTGTGCTGGAATCCTATGGAAATAGGTGTTGAAGGTAGGTTTGACCGGCTCTTCTAATGGCTGATCATCCCAATCCGGGTTGATCAGGTTCCAGATTTTAGCTGAATTTGCCTTGGACCGGAAGTCCCTGTCCCAATCTGCCCAATCTTCAAAGGTCCTAAGGAAGGACCTTTGGTCGGCAGATGCGGCATTTTTGGCTGACATTGCGGTGTTCGTAAAATGGGGTAAAATTGATCTAAAATAGGGAATAAAAGCCGTACGGATCTCAGCGCAGATAGCTTCTTCTAGCAAATGAGACTCTTAATTGTTGGATCTGTTATGGTTAAATTGATCAAATGGATAGTGTTCAAAGCAGTGATGATGTTGTTGATTATTGCTTGTCCCGGTCATCTGGACCGGCTAGAAGAGGGGATATCAGACTCCCTTCTGACTAAGGTCAGGATATCAGTCTATTAGAGGTTTCGTAATACAGGGTCATCTTCCAACAGTTACCATACCTACATCTTCAAGGCTGTATCTGCCGTATACTGCCTAAGCGGATACAGCTACTCAAAGTGCTTCCCCACGGGGAGCAGTTCTATGACACTTTGGGTGCCGAACAGCCGGCCTAGTGCAGCATATGACCGAATGACCAGGGCTGAACGTCGTCTAGTTTGTAATGAATTTATAACAAGGGTAGATCGGTCCGAATACAATACTTGAGCATAAAGATCCCAAGTCTTGCAGGAACGAAACAAAGCTTTCAGGCCTCATTTCATCTGGGCTACGTGACAGGATGATACTATTTCTCCCCCGTGTACTGGTCGCTCTGCTAGCAGAGAGCGCTTTGGCATCAACATGTGTATGACTCTGAGGGCAAACAAGTATGCAACAATGGGAGCTGACAACTCTGGTGCAATCAACTTCAGAAACGACTGGGTGATATCATCAGCTTCCCCGGCGACATGAGCTATAACGCTACGATATCTGGCTACTGGTTAAAGCAGGAGCCTGCGCTTCAACCGGCCTGTGTACTGCGACCTACAACCGCCAAAGATGTTTCAGAAGTCCTCAAGATCTTGAGCAAAACCCACAGTTGCAAATTTGTAATCAAGGGACATGGCCATGCTCCTGCAGCAGGATTCGCCAATGTGAATGGAGGCGTTACCATCGACCTGACGACCCTATCGTCTGTGTCTCTCCACAAGGATTCTTCGGTGGCAAGTGTCGGCGCTGGCGCAAAGTGGCTCGACGTATATAAGCATCTCGACGGATCTGGTGTGCAGGTAGCGGGTGGCCGCAATGGTAATGTTGGCGTGGGAGGACTACTCCTTGACGGAAGAATATCACACTTCACCGTTAGTATTGGGTGGGCTTGCAATAGGGTGGTGAACTATGAGGTTGTACTTGCCAATGGATCACTTGTCAACGCGAATAAGGACCGCAAATCGGACTTGTTCCTTGCTTTGAAAGGGGGAGGTAACGATCTCGGAGTCATTACTCGGTTCGACCTCGCAACCTTCCCACAGGGTGATATATCAACGACAACTATCTCGAACGACATATCTCAGAGAGCGAAAGTCTTCGAAGTATTTACCGACTTGCTCAACTCGTCAAAATACGATCCTTTGGCGTCCTTGGTCACTGGTCTTTTCTACAGCTCAATATCTAAAGCATGGGCATTGACAAGCCCTACAGTGTACACGAAACCAGTGTCCAAACCCGCGATATTCGATGGTCTCTCCGCGATCCCGCACAAGACACTTGTCAATAACATCACCTCCTTGGCAGCCTTTGCCGATGAGACAGATACGCCACCCTTGTGAGTACCAACGTTCGAGTCGAGTTAACGAGGCTCATGATCGCAGGAATTTGCTTTTCGCTACAGCGACATTCAAGCCATCTGACAGCAACATGCAAGAAATGTTCCATACTCTGAACATAACGATCTATTCTTTTAACCCAGAAGGCGGCGTGACGTGGAGCATCGCCTTCGAGCCCTTGGTCGCAGCTATGCTGCCGCGTTCGAAAGGCACAAATTTGCTCGGTTTGGAGTCAGCTCGAGATGGCTTCAGTACGTAGGTATAACTTATTTAATGGATGTTCACTAATTCAATGACAGTTGTTCTGATATCTGCATTGTGGCCAAAGACGAACTCTGACGTCGAATCCAAAGCCCGATCAGTCTTGACCGCGTGGGAGGCTGATGCTCGTGAAAAGGGACTACTATAGAGGTTTCAATATCTAAACTATGCTGTGCCATTCCAAAGTCCACTGCAATCCTATGGTAAGGATAAGTTGGAATTCTTGAAATTAGTCAGCGAGAAGTACGATCCTGAACAAATCTTGCAAAAGCGTGTCAGAGGTTTCAAGTTGTCATCCTGGGCAGAAGTTTATCTACCCCATTTATTGAACTCTCTAAGACTACCTTTGCCTCACTCTGATTCGCAAACCAGACATTTGAGAGGTCAATTATGTAACCAATAATAGCTTTCTTTTTAATAGCACTATGATTTTGTTGATGTTCAGTCATTGTTGAATATCACTCTACTTCTCTGTTAGACGTATGGTCCGTTGATTGTTTTTTGTTGCGCAAAGTAGTCCCTCAAGCAGCTGTATTGTAGCATGTAGCTAGGCGATACCTTCAGTCCCTCTTGAGATGATGTCTGCCTTAGAGTTCTAGGCTTGAATCCCTAACTTCTTCAACTTCCAACCCCGCGCCGCTAGCAAATCCATCACCCATACAAAAGGGAATCCCTGGAGTAACTCATCATCCGCGTTCTCATCCTGCAAGTACTTGGCCGCTAAGTGATTGAGCTCGTCAAAAAACAAGACCCGCTCATGTGGATGTTCTAGTATGTGAAATAATCGATCGCCCTTATCAGCAAGGCGAGCAGCTTCTCATTCCTCCTGTACGTGTTTAGGAGGAAGTCTGATTCTTCCAGACCACAGAAGAGCGATTAAGAAGGCCGAATTTTCCCACGTAAGCCAAGTAAAAGCCAAATTGACGACGCCCATGAATGCGATCTCACCCGGGTTATGAATGTCAAAGATGTGCTGATAAAGGCCTTGTACACGGTAGCCCCCAGACTTGGGCGAAGGTCGGACATTTCTGAGAAATGGATGCGAGTAGAAGTAGCCGGTTACAAAAACCACAGTATCGATACCTTGGAGGACGGTTCCATCCTGGAGATGGATTGTGGTTTCTCCAAAGCGCTCAATAGTGGTGACAACCTTTACCCTGGGCTTATCGAATACAGTAGGGAACCGGGGATGTGGCGTCTTCTGAGAGACATAAATATCGCCCTCAACGTAGGGAAGTGACTGCAGCACCACATCAACTGCGCTCTCGCTAGAGCCTACAACTACTACCTTGCGGCCACGCAAGTCTTCCCCAGAGCGCCAGGTTGTTGTATGCTGAAGATTGCCCTTCCAGAGCACCAAACCCAGGATATCTGGCACTCGAGGGACGGAACTGTGGCCATTGGCAACAACAAAATGATCATACTCCTCTTCATACCAAGTGTCCAAGTCGTCTGAGCCGTAACGTCGCAGAAGTAGCTTGAGCCCTCCAGTTGGGAGCTTGATAACGTCCTCAGCTGTAGTATTATGCTCAATTGGATGTTCGAAGGCACTTGCAGCACATTGTAATGAATTCGCAATTTCCTCTCCAGTCAGATAGGGGTGCACACCGTGATCTGGGGCCGGTAGAGGGATCGAAGTCTATCCAGACATGACATTGTAGGGAATATTAGCCTCTAGAAACTCATATATCGGTGATGAGATGAATCGCTGCTGTTTAGATCTCGGCAATGTAACGGGAAACGCTTTTGTTGGACGTTGAAGCGGAGGATCGACTAGGCTAGGGTCTGTTCCAGGAAAAGAGGGAACGGAGGTCGACTTCTCATCATATATCCAGACTCCGCCAGCATGCCCGCGCCGCTCGTAGATTTTGACGACGAAACCGCCTAGCCTCTGGAAGGCCATACACGCCGATGATTTTGTTAGCTCTCATCCGGCCATCGCTCCCGCGATGCACCCCGCAGTGACTTATCGATATGCTCGCGATCCGGACCACTTGGTCGAAATGGAGAATGACGACGTAAGGGATTAGCCTGCCAAGGGGGAATTTTGCTGATTATTGCTGGTAGCCTAACGCTCCTTTTGACTCGCACGTGTACTCACGCCATGCTGATCATGATCAATCCCAAGCATGACCTCCATATGTTTCGTCCAGAAGAGATATTTTATCCTGCAACGGAGATTTTATCATTTAAGGAGCTTACGGTCACAACAGTGGTAGGGAAATGCAAGGTGGTAGGCTCTTATCTATTTACAGCCAGGTGGACAATAAGAGTATATGTACAGCGATCTATCACCTCATATTAAGACGCCCTAAGGGCATACAGTGAGGTGCTGAAGAATGGGAAAACGAACTCGTTGGATCAGAACAGATTCCAAGCTAGGAGCGCAAGCGCTTAGCACTTGCTAGCCTTGGTAGGCTCGCACTCGCCGTTGGACTTGTCACAGCCGTTGTAACCCTGGCACTGAGTCTTGGGGAAGCAGTTGTTGGAGTAGGTAGCCTAGGGTAATAACTTTAATATCAATACGTTTGAAAGGCTTAGCAGAACTACATACCTTGTCTCCGAGGTTGGTGTTGATGCCAATCAGCTCACCGCCGTTGACAGCGGTGACACCCTCCATGTGGACGGATCGCTTGCACTTGGAGTTACCCTTGCAGTTACCGCAAGACCGGTAGACCTTGCCGTAGTCGTTGGCGTCTGTGGTTATCAGGATTAGCTTTTGACAGTATGGTACAGAAATACGTTACACGTACAGAAGTTGACGATGTTGACGTGACCGCAGCCGTTGTGCTGGATGAGCTTATCGGAGCCATGGTAAGCACCACCGCCAATGATGTTGGCAGTGCCGCTACCCTTGATGGTGATGGCGTCCTCGCAGACGTCCTCGAACCAGACGAACTCGAGGTTGCAAGCGCCGAGGCAGTGGACACCCTCCTTCTGGTTGGCACCGATGACGACGTTGCGGAGGGTAGCACCATCCTCAAGGATGAAGACAGCATCCTTATCACCTTGGTAGATAGTTAGTGAATGCACTATCAATTTGTTAGGATAGGAGTCGAATAGCTACTTACCACCCTCGCTCTGACCGGTGCACTTGACACCACGGTCATATCGAACCCACTTGGCATCGAAAACCTCGTTCTTCTTGAGGACCTTGGGAGCGCTCAGAGACTTGGAACCAGTGGCCTTGGGAACACCACCGGTGTATCCAAGGCAGGCCATAGCCGAGGGGATGGCGGCGAGGAGAGCGACGAAGCTGGGAGCGTGCATTTTGAGAGATGTAGACTGATCTGATAAAAGTTCAAAAAAAGAATTCCCGGTCAACGGTAAGTACTAGATGCAGAGAATAGTGTATACAACGAATGAGAAAGTTGAATGGAGATACCGAAAACAGGCCTTTACCAAGAGGGATTCAAAGGTCCTTTTATAATCTCTCCGGGCCGTCGCTATCGCATGAACGTGGACCATTGTGGCGATTTCCGTCCGGACTGCTCGGTCAACTTTTACTGGGCCGGAATTTTAGCGCTTGAATAAGAGTGAAGCAGGATCGTATTAAGGATATTGTTAAAATATTGGCTCTCGGGTCAGCCTCAGCGTTTCAGGAGAACTTCGGGCCAAGAATTTCCTCCACTGAGATGACAGGCAGAGTTGAAGTGATTGGTCGGCTGTAGCTGAGACCCTTGTCGTCAAGATCCACAAACCCGCTACCACCAGACACGCCAGTGGAACTAAGCTTATTCAGAATAAGGTTATTTCAGGTTCGGATGATTTAACCGGTTTAGACAGCTGGGAACAATCGGTCGTCTGGAACCTCCAAAGATGGAAAAGGGGCTAGTTGAATCAAGACTCAGGAACGGAAACGCTAAGTCGATTAAGCTACCGCCTCCTTGGATGTGCGGAGGTTATACCCAAGTGTTCCCAGTCTGAGAGGCTCACCTAATGACTAAGGCGGACGGCCCGAAAGGATCCCCCAATTAAATACGGGTTCACTGGGGTACGGTACCTGAGTACTTCTGGTTACCTTCTTTGTTTTGCAGAGTGCGAACAAGGACCCAGTCTTGAATACGAAGTAGAAGGTGGGCAGACAAGTTAGCATTCATCATGCATGTCCGAAGAATACAGGATCAGCATGACTCAGTTGACTGTGAACTTTAGCGGGAAGAAGGGACAATAGCCAACACCTCAAATTAATAGGACCTTCATAATTCTTCCCTCCGTCCACGACCCACTGAACAAGAAAGATAACAACAATAACACCGAACGTAACCATACAATAATTCATGGTGGTTCCATCCACAGGCAATGCTAGTAGAAATAGAAAAATTACAGTCATAACGATAGTTTATACCAATCCAATGATGTTGGCGGTCCATCCCAGCCAGTTGGGTAGCTTTAAGGCTCCCTCAAGCAGCTGCGCCCTTCCACGCATAACATGAAGAGCAATGGGTACGCCATAGCTAAGACCCAAGGCAATAATAGAAGATGCGACAATGGTATTGAAAGCGACGGTCAAACCGAGGTAAATATAGCTAAAGATAAGCATGATCACTACATTAGGATAAAGGGCGTTCGTTGGAATACTAAGTTTCAGATAAACCTTCCACTGGATACGTAATGTAGGAAGTCCACTGTCTCTTGCGAACGCGAATACTATGCAAGACGACGAGGTGAATTTGAGCCTAAATACCAGGCAGAGGCCTCGATGCGAATGGAAGAGCCAGGGGGTAGCATAGTTGTTTGAAGCTCACAAATCGCTCGCTAACGCATTGCAGCGAGCTCTCAGGAATGAGGAGCCTTGCATCGGAGTCCACTACTGCCGGACACGGAAGGATTCAATCACGGCCAAGTTCCAGGACCTCGTCGAAGGATCCAAGATTAGGGATCCCGATCCCAAAAGTAGGGTCGAGACTGACTCCCTGTGTAGCAATTATGTTCGCAAGAATTGGACCGGGGGTCGTGAGGACGATACAGGGATTGAGGGCTTAGAAATGGGAACAAGAGCGGGCACTGGGCTGGTCCTCAGCCAAGGGGGTGAGCATAGCTGATAGGGGGCTGAGGGGGGCTGATGAACAGCGAGCAAAAAGGCCGTAAAGCGGCCATCTGTGCTAGGCCACGTGTCGCTTGAGTTTCGTCTCATAATACCGCAGGAATCTCAAAGCCAACTCGGCCGACCGAAGGGAGCTTTTGTGTGTTTTAATCGACTGCCCACAGAACTTCAACATGCTATTTGGTTGCTCAGTTTCCCTACACAACAAATTACCCGCGTCAGGCTACCTGGATTACGTATCCAACCCTCCTCCTCTTACATACACCATCACGCTTCTTCCCCCTCCTCACACCCAACTCGCTATGGTCATCCTTGAGCTTGGATCGCTCGATCCGCGGCAGTGCCTAGACCCCTTCGACCTCAACCATCGTCAGCGCCGCAAGCAGACCCTGAGTCTCGTTGACGACCGTAGACAGCATCTTCGAGAGCTGTGCTACGCTGAGTTCGATCCGTCGGTATTGGAGTAAGTCACCGACCTAATCGATACTGCCGCTGGTGACTGTATTAGACCGTATGTTCCGGGCGTACGTACGGGAGTAAGGGAGAGGACCAGCAGCTCAGGCAAGGGGCGGAAATCTTCCCAAACACCTGTCGCCCACCCTGCCAACCCTGGCCCTAGATCGAACCCCGATGCTCATTCCACCTCGAGCAGTCCATAGATTAACTTAGCCGCTTTATCCATGCACTCACGGAACCTTCCCGTTCTATCCCTTCCAGTAACAATCGAGAACTTGGCCGAGGCCACATTGACGACGTACTGAATCCAGACCAAGTCGGGATACCGCAGGACCATGCCAAACTCGCCGCCCCCCGAGCCGCCGAGATCAGTCGAGCCGGTCATCAGCCAGTGAGGCCGCATGTTGATGTAGGTCGGGTCGTCGTAGATCTCGGGCATCGTCTCGTCTTCTCTGAGCACGGTCTGCATTGCCGACATGGTTCGCTCGTAGCCTTTGCCCTGCTGCACACGGTTGATATTGGCGACGTGGCTTCGTGCAGCGGCAAAGAGCAGCGTCTGCCGCTTCTTGGCCTCAACGGAATCGTCGTCGGCTGCATCGCAAAGGCCTTGAGCTCTGCTGTGTATGTCTAGATGATCTCAGGACGAGCCTTGTGCGCATGGCCCATGGAGATGGCACTCCAACAAGGATGGTTCTCGCCCAGGAAGTACTTGGAGGCCAGCTGGACCATTGTCTCAAAGATGCCTTTGGAGGGTACCTTTTGCGCCTGGAGGTATTCTAGGCCAAAGTCGACACACTCCCACGTCGTGAAGCCGATGATTGAGGTATCTTGAAGATACCGAGCTCGGACGTGGGCGATGCGCTCATCGATGACGGGAGATGACTGGAAAGTGTACTCATCCAGTTTAATCTCATCCACACCATTCTGCGAATCAAGCGAGTCTGGACCGTCTCGTCGATAGTTGAGAATGGCCGAGCCAGTGGCGTCGTATAGCTCGCTCACCGTCATACCATCAATCATGCTGTGCTCAATGGCAGTTCCAGAGACTCCATTGGAAGAGATGATGAACTTGAGCCCCTTGTCGAACCAGCGGTTGAAGCCATCGTTTATTTGCCATCTCTCCATTCTCTCGAACGGAGTGGTGGGTTCACCATCATCCAGACTGACGATGAAGGCTGCACCTTCAACCATGTCAACATACCGCTTATTCTCTGGGCTTAGATTCTTGGCAACTTGCCGAATTTGACAGTTGTTAGTATACTAGATGTGCAACGCAAATAAGACCGATCATGTGTTCAAGCTCAGAGGGCGTCAACAGATGCTTTATGGCCCAGAGGTAGAGATCAAGGACTGTATCCAGATCGAGTAAGGGTATGATGGGCAGTTCATCGGATGCAGCGCAGCAGTCAAAGCCATGTTTGGGGTGACCGTTCTGGTGCACCAACTCCCCATTACCATTAGGCTCTTGAGTTGGCTGCGGTTTGTTGACGACTGCAGAGTCTTCGGTGGTCTTGCTGTTTTCATTAGACTTGTTACTGCCGATAGACTTGGACTTTTGCAAGATTGTGTCCGTCAGAGCTATGATGCCTGAAGCGTCCAGTACTTGGGACGTCTGCAACGGCGCTTCAAATACTCGCCCGATCCAGTTCTTGATCTCGATGGCGACGAGCGAGTCAATTCCTAGGTCGGGAAGTGGTACATCCATCCTCAATTCGTCTGGACCGATGGCGATGAGCTCTCGTAGCTTTGCTGTAACGGCTTCGGAAACGACATCGTGCAATTCTTGGCGAGTCTGGGCGGCTGCAAGCTTTTGACTGAGACTTTCTGCCGGCTGTTGTCCCTCTTGGGTCGACGCAGTTGCATTCTTTGCATGAAGAAGATCAGTGTATAACAGGTAATTGTACGCCCCATCGTCGGGGATCGTGTCGGCATCGATACCGAGAACCAACTGTGAGTATCCGTCGCGGGGTGCCTGTCCGCCAACTGCGTACTCGATCATGGAGACGACTTCTTCAAACTGAACGATGGTGTCTCCTTGTCTCAAGAGCATCTTTCTGCGCTCCGGACCGGTTGTATCAGCGTCAGACCCGTCGATCAGTGCAGGCATGATTGTTGTGAAATGTGTCTTGGATCCAGCTGCCAGCTGCTGTCTTCCAGCTGCCAGCTGCTGTCTTCCAGCTGCTGTCTTGCATACCCTTCCTCGAACGAGTTCCCTGAGTTGGAATGCGCCTGTCCCTTGATACCCAGAATCGTCGCAGCCGATGATATCAAGACAAAAAAGTCGAGTTGATCGCTGGCATATGCGGAATGGAGGTTCAGGGTTCCGAGTCGCTTTGGACGAACTGCGCCGTTGAACAACTGGCTTTCCATATTCTCCAGCGTGGAATCCTTCTCAATAGTTAGTTATCCATACTACATGATGAAGCTGTCAAGACAAACCTTGAACACGGTGGCTGACTGAATCACGCCCTTCACTGGGGGTAGGTTGGCCGTACACCACTTGGCCACCTCATGGACCTTTGCTTCATCTGTGATGTCGCACGCCGGGAGGTATAGCTTGGCACCGAAAGACTTAAGCTTCTCCTCCAATGCCTCTTTGTGGCCAGAGTGCCTTGTCGCGCCGCTGCGGCTTAAAGCCATAATGTGCTTTGCAACGTGAGAGGCTAGCAAAGCGCAAATCTTCTGCCCGAGGTTCCCCAAGCCGCCAGCAACCACGTACGTTGCATTTTGCGGAAAACTCAAAGCTGCTGGCCGAAGGACAGTGGCTTTCACCGAATCTCCATCGTTGATCTCGAGGACAATCTTTCCAGTCTTCAGACCCTTGGAGTAGAGACGGAATGCGTCTTCGATGTCTGTTATGGGCATGTTGATGATTGGGGACACTGGCTTTAGAAGACCTTTGCTAAGGAGCTCGGTGACCTTGTCCAAGACTTTGCCAACAATGTGAGGTCGTTGCTGGACAAGAACCCCTAGATTCAACGAGGCAAAAACGACGTTTTTGTCGGTTGTCGTCATTGTCGACGGGCTGCCAGCATCTCCGATGTCGATAAAGGTGCCAAGCTCTACGATGCATGCCCAGCTGTCTGCAGACTTTTCCCCTCCAAGGGAGCTCAGGACCACATCGACTCCATTCTCGGCTGTCTGACGCATCACGCCTTGTCTGAACGTTGAGAATTGATTAGAAAAGACGTGACTCTCAGGCAGTTGGAACTCATCAATGAGTATCTTGCTTCCTGCAGTGCTCTTGACAGTAGCGAAAACCTCGGCGCCTATCATCTGTGAGATCGTTGTTGCACCTTGGCCGGTTGGTTCGTCCGCAGCGTGAATCAGGACAGCCTGGCCAGCCTCGAGCCTTGCCACGTTAACCAGCGCATGGTATGCCGTCACAAAGGCATACAGGGATGAAGCAACTTCAGAGAAGGTCATTGAGGCGGGCATGTCGCGCATCAGACTTGGGTTGGAGATCCTCGGGTTGTTCGCAAATGGACGGGTACCTCCAAGGCCGAACACCTTATCCCCGACCTTCCATCGGTCTTGAAGACGGGCCCCGAGAGAAGTGATGGTACCAGCCCACTCTGACACTGCCGTTGCTTTCGCACGTTCGTCGTTAGAGTTGACACCATAAGCTCGCGCTTGGATCTCGACACCTAGGGGACCCAAGACACCGCGAGGCTCATCATCAACAAACCTCATGCTACTCAGAAACCCTGGAGTCGCGATTTCCATTCTCAGAGGTCGCTCTAGGGTAAAGAACTCGGTGACCTCATAGCTTCATCTGTCTTGCTCTGCACCCAGCGCTCATAGCTTGTCGCAGTTCTGAGTCGAGCAACGAGCACTTTGCCATTATCATACTCGTACTCTACCTCACATGTAGAGCCTCTTTCCTGGTGGAAGGATATCTCCATAATACGAAGGATGATGTTCATGATGTCCAAGCTTGCCGGGGAGTCTTGCTTCACGATGAGTGAAATCAGCTTCACGGATTCGTTCTCTTTACGGGCCACGCGCGTGAAACCGATGGCCATGTTCATATCGCCACCAGAGGAAGAATTTGCGCCATCCGCTCTCATGCTGACCCAGATGGCGGAACTTGCCTCGAGGGCTAGCGTCTTGATCTCTGAGAATCTTGACGACGATGGGCCGGCCAGGATCGGGTCTGATCCTTGATCAAGAATGACGTAAAGGGAATCGGGGACAACAGTTTGTTGCGTCAAACCGGAAATGGATGAGACCATGTCATTGGCGCCTAGGATAGACGAAAATTCACTGGCAAAACTCATAAGTTTCCCCTCAGTGTTGGTGATGATGTTGATGGGCATGCTTCTGCGGGTCGTGGAAGCCAAGGCGGTTGAGACGACACAGTAGCACGTCTGTCCGATCCTGTCAAAGGTCTTTGTGGCTGGCTGAAGACCACTGAAGCTGTTGTCCGAAAAAAGGCGCTTTCACTCGGCTGGTGAGGGGAGCAGTAGCTGATCAGACCGTTGGCCTAGAAGCTCATTAGCAAGAGACAATACAACAGAAGAAGGAAGACATACTCGTCCACATGCTCTCACTCACCCCGAAAACGAGGCTATACGCTGGTTATAGATATGTCATCCCAAGGATGACTAGAGCACCTCCAGGGACCAGAAGCTCGCGCACGCTCTTGACGACCTCGTCCAGGGAATTTGCGATGTGCAGCACATTATTGACAATGACTACATCGTAAGAGCTGAGATTGAACCCTTGGTTCAATGGATCCTGGTTGATATCGAGAGCCTTGAAGGTGACGGCGTCCCTTTGATCAAAGGATGACTTGAGTTGCTGCAAGAGTGAAAGTGATGCGTCGGTGAGGTCGTAGGAGTATAGGTTCCGTCCCTGAAAAGCCTTGAGGATATCTCCGGTGACGTGACTGGTGCTCGCTCCAATCTCGAGAACGTTCAGTTGGGGTTTTTTGATAGCATAGGATGACAGGTACTGTCGGACGTGAGCTCCAAGTCTCTGGTCCATCTCAATGTTCTCATGGACCTGGCTAAGTCTGTCATCCTCCAGAAGCAACGGCAAAGGATCAAATGTACCCTTGACAATGCCGGTAAAGTTTGGGCCGATGTCGGAGAGTAATTCTCCCTCGACGCCCAGTTCTGGGAGTGATGAAAGTATTTCGGTTGCCGAAGCCGTCGACACACCCTCTAGCAGCATGTAACTCGCTTTGGACGAATTGTAGTCGTGCATCCATCTGTACAGCTGTTTCCGATAACCTGACAGACCCGATGGATCAAATTTCTTCTCGCCGTTCGATATATTGTTGATGCAGGCTCTAATATACAGTGCTGCTGCTTGTTCAGGGATAAGCTGATGATCGGCGGCAGCCTCGCCGGGTGGTGTCGGTTTCAGCGACTGTCCTGAGAAGAAGTCGGCATCTGCCTCCCAGTCGACATTAAGCACGGTTTGACGCTCATAGTCCTTTTCAGTCGACTGCTGACCCTCTCCGATTACCACAGTCTTCACGTTGGACATGCTCACAACTGGCTCCGATCGAAGATCTGTCTCAACCCTTTCAAGCACAGCAAACTTGGCTCCATTGGCAAGCAGGTCAACCACAACCTCGAATTCTCGGCCAGACTCGTTCGAAACAGTCGGTGAAACAACAATTTCCTCGATCGAAGTAGGCATGACAGATCCCGACTTGTGATAGAGAGCCTGGAGAGGGAGACTGACATGCAAGATTGCGTCCAGAGTGCTTGGATGGATGAGGTGACGCTGCATGAACTGGCCAGGCATGGAACTTTGGATGTCCGGAACACAGACTGTTGTGACCGCTTGATGGTCTCCAAGCTCCAGGTTGACAATGTCAGCAAAGGTTGGGCCGTAGACATTTCCGTTACGTTCGAGATCAGAGTAGACAGTGTCGTGATCAACCTCTACCTTGCACGAGCTTCGCGCACTCTGCACCCACTCGGCCGGTGTCTTTGAGGCGAAATCTTCCTCTCGTGTGCCCTCAACATCGTTTTCTTGGGAACCGTACTCGGCTGTCACAAGACCCTGGTAGTGCTCTGACCACTGACCCTCGGCAGAGAGAGCCACCACGATAAACTCTCGCCATCCTGCGGTGCCTCGTCGAAGAATGATTTGCACTTCAACTGTGTCGGGGGTATCTGGGATCACCAAAGCCTTGATGAAACGTACATCCTGGAGTTTGATGTGGCTGATCCTGTCGCCTGTCTTGCTGTCCTGGACCAGCTGCCATGCGGCTTGGATGGCCATGCAGAGATAGCCTGAGCCGGGAAAGATCTTGAAGCCGTCAATGACATGATCTGCGAGCCATGGCTGGCGATCAACGCTCAGGATTTGGCGCCAGGTAGGGTTGATGGTGTTGCCGCTGATGACTCTCAGGCCCAAGATATCGTGATACGGGTGCTGACGCTGTCGGTATTGCTTGCTGAGCCTAGATTCATGCCAGTACCTGGCTGAGTGGTCCCACGAGTAAGTCGGCAAATCTGCAAGGACCTTGGCGGGGAGCTCTGGTGACCCAAGCGAATTGGCAGCGTCGATATCAACCGCGTACCCCAGTTTAAAACAGGATTAACTTAGCATGAGCTTATAAGCTTTTATATTAGTAAAGAAGAATATTATAATTAATATAGTAGACCTTTATAATATATTAAAAACTTAGTTTTAAGTTAGTCTGATAAACATAAAGGGTAAAAAGGATTCTAGCCTCTTTATTAGACTATAATATACTGGGTAGTTATAAATTAAATAATTAAATAGAGAAGACAGAAGATAAGAGACTTTTGTATAACTCACTTATCTATATAACTCGCTTATTAAGTACATTGCCCTTATCTATCTAAACTAATTGCTTAACAAGGCAGAGTGAACTTAAGCTTGCGCTTCGAATCGGCAATCCCAAAGTGCTTCTCGACCTCAGGGCTGGCTGTGGGGGCGTCGAATGCAGTGAACCAGAAGCCGCTGGTGTCAGGCTTGGCCCAAAGCCAGCAAGCAACGCTGGAGTAGTAGTTCTTCAGGCTCGTCGGTCCCGGTACTGAGCCCTGGAAGCTGGCGCCAGCGGTAGGCCAGCCCGTCTCTCCGACCCAAACGGCGGCTTTCGAGTTGACCTGCTTGACGTGCTTCTGGACAGACGAGAACGAGGTCTGGAACGTCTTCTTCCGGATGGCATCCTTGCTGTTGACGCCCTGCCAGTAAGGGAAGCCGTTGGTGATGGTAATGTCGCAGGCCTTGGTCACGACGTCGTTGGCGCCGTCGACCCAAGCAGTCCACGTATCGGTGTGACCGACCTTGATCTTGCTGTTATACTGTCTGACCATGCCGCGGACGTCGTAAATCTGCGTGGCAAGCTTCTGGGGGGAAATGTCCTTGCGGTAGAGATCCTCGGAGCCAACGCTGACGGCGGCGATCCAGGCGGTGCCGTGAGTCTTGATTGCCTTGAGCAGGGCACCCTTCTCGCTTCCGAAGTGGCCGTCGTCGGTAGCCCAGACGCCAACGAGAAGCTTGATGCCGGTGGCCTTGGCAGCCGGGACTGCATTGGCCAGCGCTGCGTCGCAGATGTGTCAGCCGCCATGTTTGGGATATCGCATCTTGCGGGGATATTTCATATTTGCATATCTGACTTACTGTTGCAGTCGCTAGCAGAGTAGAGACGGACGGCGTTGAAGCCCTTGCCCCAGCTCTTGATGGTTTGGAAGTCCGTCTTCCAATCCGCCTGAGTCTTGCAGGCTCCGTCGGCCCTGTTGGCTCCCATGCTGAAGCCCTTGTAGGTGCCTGCCATGGCCTGTCCCGGTAGGAGCAGCATGGCGGCTGCCAGCGTGGCGAATGAGTTGAGAAGCTTCATGGTGAAGGAAACCTGTAGATATCTGATCTAGACAATTTGCACTTTAGAAGCCGATCGGGAAAAGACGTCTTAGTGGGAGCAGTCCACTCCCTTATGTAAGGGACGTTGTGGAATAATAGTGCCTGAGGCAATAGACTCCCTCTATTATTAGACCCCTAAAAGGGGTTAAAGCTAGCACATAGTGGGGTGTGCTCCAATAAATCCCCCTGTATTTGGGCCGCATCTCGACAATACGAGGAGGCTTGATAGACTAGGCTTAAATGGAAGATTAGACCACTTTTACTCGTATCCTGACCGGGACTCGGCACTTTCACTTGACCGCGATCGAAGCTATTTCCACATTCTCAATAGCACATGGAAATTCCACTATAATATCAGCCCTTTTAAGGCACCCATCTGGGAGACCCCAAATGTGACCTCGTGGGACAACACAGAAGTCCCCGGCATGTAGCAACCTTAAAACTATAGACATCCTCATTAATCAATATCGACTACTCATTCTCGGTAACTCCGCCCAACGCCTCGTACGTTAACCCGACTGGCTTCTACTGGCGTCGGTTTTAGCTACCAGAAAACTGGGATGGAGATCAGATCAGATTGCCCTTCGAAAGTGTGGAAAGCGCGTTTCATGTTTGGGTCAATGATGAAGAAGTCGGATATGGCCAGGGAAGCTGCGATCCGAGCGAATTCAACATCACCGATTACTTGTCACCTGGACAGGCAAATGACTTGGCTATGTGTGTCTACCAATGGTGGCTGTCTGGAATCTTTCGGCATGCTTGTCTCATTCCCTTCTCCGAATCATGCATCATCGACTACAAGGTCGGCTCCGAGCTCAGCGATTCCTTTGATGAGGGTACATTCAAGGTCAATGCCACTATTCAAAGCAAGGAGGGTGAATTGAGAATCAAACTCTTTTCACCTAACGGTTCTGTTCTCGATGAGTGGACTGGTTCTTCATCCGAAACTACGAGAAGCAGCTTGAGAACGATGATTTCGATATATGATCTGCCGAAACACTAAATCTCTACACTGTACTCATAACGTTTAACGGACGCACTATTAGCCGAAAGACAGGCCTCCGCTGTGTCGAGATTAAAGGATACAATTTCTATGTCAACGACAAGTCAATCATCATCTATGGATTTAACCGATACGAACATCATCACCTCACAGGGCGAACAGTCAGCTATGAAAGCATGCGCAAGGATCTGTTGCTCATGAAGCGTTCCAACATCAATGCGATCCGCATTGCCCACCAGCCTCCACATCCCAGCTTTTTCGATGTTACCAACGAGCTGAGCTTCTACACCAATGCTGAGTCGGATCTTGAGTGCCATGGTTTTGGGCGGTGAGGAGACTGGGGAGGAAGCTGCCGAATGGACCTGAAACAACCCCCCAACTGGGAAGAAGCATATATCGACAGGGCCCGTCAGCTCGTGGAGCGCTTCAAGAGTCATGTGTCAGTAATTATCTGGTGGCTTGGAAACGAGTGTTGCTATGGTCAGAATCATGCTGCCATGAGCAAAAGTATTAAAGACAGAGACCAGACACGAATTCTCCATTACAAGCAAGATTGCGAGGCCAGGTCGGTGGACATGTACAGTCAGATGTACAGCACGCCTGTGCAGGTCTGGGAGTTCATTGGCAATCACACTGATAAGTCTATTATCTTGTGTGAATATGCTCAGTAAGTACTATTTCCCTTCATTCTTAACATACCGTATCGTGTCTTTTCAATTCTTCTACCGTTAACATAGTCCTCTGGAACTAAGCTAACCTGAAAACTCAATAGCGCCATGGGTACTAGACCAGGTGGCCTACAAGAGTACGTCGAGCTCGTCAGAACAGAGCCGCTGTCCCAGGGCGGGGTCAAGACGCGTGACTGGGGTGTCGAAGCCGACTTGATCTACACAATCCCGGCTGAGGAGCCTTGGCTTCAACTACAAGCGCGTGGCGACATTGTTGGAAGGAACTCATCTGAGGTTATTCCTCGTATCGGTCTCATGGTTGTCTCGCCCAGTACATTCAACGATGTGACGTGGTTTGGGCGAGGACTCGGCGAGAACTACAAGGACTCCAAGCAGGATTGCCGTATTGGCCAGTACAACTCAAAGGTGCCCGATCTCTTTACATATTACGATTACCCCCAAGAGAATGGAAACCAGGAGGATCTACGTTGGCTACGTATAGGCAACAAGGACGTGATGCTGGACGCGAAACGAACTGAGGGCGAACCTTTTAGATTCACTGCCCAGAGATATATGCCCTTTGATTTAGATGACGCTCAGCATTCGCACGACTTAAAACCCTTGAACATGACTGTGCTGCACCTTGATTACGACGACAATGGTCTGGGATCTGCTACTGTTAGGATTCGACCGTTTGAGAAATACATGTGTTACACCAGGCCTTTTAACAATAGCTTCGACTTCAGTCTAGTTTAGTTAGCTTAGTTCTCTTACTCTGGCTGGCACCTCCACTGCAAATGGTTATATAAGCTCAATATCTCACCCTAAAAACATGTCCTAGCTTCCCCAGCGCTACTTGATAATAAGATCAGGTACTTCACCGGCTGCTTATATCTCAAAACATATCAATCTTGTATCTTCTCAATCTTCACAACCGATAATCATCATATCACCTTCCCACAATCTGTAGTGTCCAAATCTCATGCATTCTTAGCCCAAGTCTCCCATTCATAAGCGGCGAGCATGAAGGGGCCCACGCCATTTTGGCCGTTCAAGACAGTAGGCCTACTGATGTAGTACTAAGATAGGTCAGCTTGAGCGTCTTGAACAGAGAGGGCGAGAGGTTTGCTAAGATACTCACCTCAAACGTCACGTTAGAACCGAC
The DNA here is from genome assembly GCA_013756995.1 of Neonectria neomacrospora. Classification (NCBI taxonomy): domain Eukaryota; kingdom Fungi; phylum Ascomycota; class Sordariomycetes; order Hypocreales; family Nectriaceae; genus Neonectria; species Neonectria neomacrospora. The sequence goes on along the minus strand of JABSTB010000496.1, from coordinate 39,474 downwards.
CAGGCCACACTCAGCAACAGTGCCATTAAGAGTCAGTGTTCTATCGTCGGCTTCCGTGATAAAGTTGTCAACTAGGCTGAGATAGGAATCCTTTGCTGTCTGCATAAACTCCGTGTGGTCAAGGTATCCCAGGTCGATACCTTTCAGCAGCCCCCAAGTAAACATGGCGGAAGCGCTGCTCTCGATGAAGTTGCCCATTTGGCCAGGATATGGTTCATTCATGACCTGCCACCAGCTGCCAGAAGCTGGATCTCGAGTCCTCTTCAGTCCGCTGGCAAGGGACACAAGATACCCGAGCAGCTGGTCATGGCCAGGATGCTGAGTAGGGAAGAACTGCAACACCTCGACAAGAGACATGAAATACCAGCCCAGGGCGCGGCCCCATACGTTGGGTGCTCGTCCTGTTGCGGCATCAGCCCATGGCGCACTGTCAGTCTCAGCCCAGCCGTGTACGTGGAGGTCCGACGTCTGGTTGCGTGTGTGTGTATCGATGAGCTCATATTGAAGCAGGATGTCGTCCCAAGCTGTTTGGTTGTCCTTGTCGTATAGATGTGTCCACTGGGCGTAGAAAGAGTCGGCCATGTAAATCCCATCTAGCCACATTTGGTTTGGGAAGAATTGCTGATGCCTTGATTCGGTTTTAGTGCTGGGTAATGCGAGTCGACGTGTCTCATAGACCACTCACCAAAAGCCGCCAGAGGGTGTCCGAGGGTAATCGTATAGCATATGCCGGACTATGTCGGCAGCGGACTTGAACTTGCCATCTCCAGTCTGGTCATACAAGTAAATATAATTGTGTCCCATCCGGTATTCGTCGAGCACCCATCTCGTATAGTTCCAGCCCTTAATAGTGCCGTCCTCTTGGACTACCGGGCCTTCAATTTGCCCTTTGTACCAGTCCAAGTACTTTTCGTCCTGAGAGAGCTCATAAGCCTTTTCGATTCCGAGGTAGAGGACTGCATCCTGATATCCACGGTCTGGCTCGATTCCCTGCGCGATCATGGTATCCGCCATTCGTGTCAGATGGGAGGTGTCAAGTTGCGTAGCTGCAACTCTACCAATAAGAAAGAACAGTATGGGCTTCATTACGACAAAGTACAATCCGAACCAAGCTAGGAAACAATTCAGGTTGGAGATTTCTAGATGGGAAGAGCCCGTTGTAGTTGTATTGGTCGCCCATGTTGAATAAACAGACCTAGCGTCATGTCTTCATACATAGGTAACAATCAGTTGAAGAGGCAGGTGGTATTCGATCAACGTTACATACGCTTGTAAGTATTCGACCGGCGCGTGACGATGCACTCGTGAGCATCTGATCCGAGGGATGCCGCATGTGGTGAGGGGAAACGAGGTTTACCCAGCCAATGGCCAACTCACCATGTAGAGGTTGCGCATTATGGAGAAGATCATCCTGTGTCTTGGGTTTGATAATGGGAGAGGAAATGCCTCGGTGGCTTGATGATTCGTTCCTCCGATATGCATGACGCTGTCTTGTTACATTGAGTCGGTACTGTTAAAGTGCATTGCCGGCTTTGGGGTCTTGTTGTGCGGTAGAAATACACGACAGGGTCAAATAGTCCGAGAATTTCAGCATCCTGTCTATCAGTGTCACCGCATCATTTTCTGGGATGCCTATTCGAATTTCTTGACCAGCCTCGATAACTTGACCGGTGTAGTCGTCATCTCCCCATTGCCCAGTGAGTACTTCCATTAGAATCAACCCCGAGGGCAATGAGCATACTCAAAGTCATTCACCGACACAACCGCCCTTCAAGTCCTGTTGCAGTGGGTGAGTGGGCTTTTCAACAGGGAGGATCCCTGCAGAGTCGTATTGAAAGAGCGTTTACGTAGACGTAGCGCCGTGGGGGGACGAGTTCGATGTTCTCGTAACAGATGCAAGCAACTGCCCTAGGCAAAGTGTAGTAAACCAATCCGGATCGCCGTTAAACCTGAGCCGTCCAATGACATGTTGGCCTTCGGTACTGTCTGCGACGGCGGAGGTCTGGCATTCGAAGAAATTCTGCTGTTGAAAGCTCTCACCTGGTTCATCACCTGCCTTGAGCCAGAGCATCGTGGCAAACCACCGAATCGGCGGCATGCAAAATAAAACCATGAATGTCAGCATGGTGAAGTGCCACAGAACTACTCTCACAGGACCTGGCATTCGTATACAGGTATGAAAGTCAAATCTTTCGGCGTAGGTATCTGCTTCACTATCTGCGACTAGACCCCAGCTTCGATTGACATGGCATTGATCAATAAAGCCTTGAGGGTTAACTGCCATCCAGCCCAAGCCGGAGACGTAGCGTAGACCAAAGACTTTAGCTTAAAAGGAGGGAGAATGGAGCCAACTTCTTAAAGAGGTCCGAGAGAAAATAGGTGTCAAAGGCATTGATGACAGATAGTATGGTACCGCCACTGGCACTGCCTTTAGCCTTTTGCAATGAGCAATCAACACTGGAAGTGTGTGAAGACAATTTGGTACTGATGTAATCAACCACGACAAAGGCAGATATATCTGATGGAACAGAGTCGAAACCGCAGGATGGAATAATCTTCTCTGTGTTAGCAACAAGCACACCGCGGGAAATTTATGCGGATATCCATGAAAGCCGGCCTGAGTACGAGGAGGACACTTACAATAGCACCTGTACTCTGTGCAGTTTTATAATACTTGGTAATCATGTCGAGAATCCATGGGGTCTCTCCAGTACCGAGGAAGGTTAGTATTGCAGAAATTTGCTTCGAGATACTACTGACTAATCTACGTAGTGGGTGCCAGTAGATGTACATACCTTAAACATAGGCTCTCCATAGCTTTGATACGGGCCGACTGTTGAAATAACTACCTGGGTTTTCAGTGCTAATTCTTGAAGCTGGAGAGCTTCTAGTGCGCATATTTCAATCGCTTTAGATGGAAGTTAGATGGCTAGTCTGGCTACTATAATAAGACTTACCTGGTAAAGCCTTGGAGCTGTCTTGCAAATGAAACGTGTTTAACAAAGTCTCCAGCTTGTCTCGTGAGCGGCCGGCGACTGCCCATCGTAGATCGCTAGGTAGCTTAGTATGAATATATTCGGCGCAGAGCTTCCCGGTGTAGCCAGTGGCACCAAACAGAGCAATATCGAATTGGCGTGGTTTCTTTTCAGCCATAGCGTTGGTGAGTTCGGGGAGAAGTGGGTTTAGTAAGAAAACTCGTTGACTTTTGCTGTTTACACGGAAGAGGAGCTGATGGAACGGATCTTTATATCCCGCTCTGAACTTTCTTTGTAGGCATTCAAGATCAGGCTTGTGATCTAGTTAGAGTGGCTGGTGTGGGAAATGATTAGTTTTAGTCTTGTAATTGGAAACGAAGACACAGTGCTTCTCTAGACTCGGAATACCCCACTAGGATCGAAGCCGGGCGGCGTGACTTACACGGGGTTCGATTTCCTCCGTTGACACAGGCTAGCAGAGACTTGACCCGCAGAGCCCGAACGGAAAGGCCGAATGCAGCCGTGGTTCTGGGTCTTCGGTGGCGGTGTTCCGGGGATTATCTTGCATTATATCGTCAGCGCGGCATCTCGGCGGCAATGCCAGCGTGGAGATCGGACTCGGCCCTCGTGGCGTCACCGGGCCTCTGGTCGACGACGGCTCACAGCGTACCCGCGACGGCGACCTAAAGGCCATACAGCTCCTCAACGCTGAGCTGAGCCTACCGCGACCGTCTTTATGGACCATAATGTCCACAGTTGTGATGCCAAGGACTCTATAATAATCTCAGTTGACGCTCGCGATGCCCGCACAGGTCGTGACATCTGTCTCTCGTCACCAATCTTTATTGACTGGTTAGGCAAGGCCATTCTGGGACTTCTCTCAGGGGCCAAGACCATGTTCGGCTGGGAGTCACAGGCCGAGTACGGTGAAAGCCTTGTCCCGATGCGCGGGGATGACATGCATCATGGTAACGCCGTCTTCTTTCGCACTCGTATGGCTGGATCTCCCATGCCCTTCCTGGCGGTACCTTGGGCTACCGAGGTGGCCAAGGACTATGCCAACCTCCGAGGTCAACTCATCGAGCCAGGCTATGAGAACGGCCCGGCAGATACAAGTCCTTGGGCGAGGAGATACAAGAAAACGCTGTTTAAGTATCTGACCTCAAGTCGTTCCGCGATCAGACGAGCGATTCCGTCGACAGCGTAGAGTCGGTCTTTGGGAAATGACAGGACTATCTCCAAGAACAATTTGACTAGGGTGGGCCAACCCAAGTAGAATCCATGACGAGATGAGCAACTCATTTTGATTGGTGACTCCAAAACACTTAAGATTGCGGATCAAACTTAGTAGCTGCGGTAATGGCGGCAATCGGACTGTTGGCACAAAGTTCCGAATACGACCACCTTGGTGTGATCCGAAATCTGCCCCACATATCTGAATGAGGAGGCATCCTAGCTTTTCAAGTATGCAGCTTCCTATACACAAGCACCTGCAGAGAATCAGTCGCAAAATGAAGTTATCAACCCGGGTTCAGCAATTAAAGGGGTTTCCATACTGACAAACACGTGCAAGATATAACCACGCAGACGCGAACTACGGAGAATAGTAACTCCTAGCCTCGAGTAGTGCTGAGCTTCCCCTCATTTCAAGGAGTCAAAGCTCAGTCGATCCATCGTCTGGTAAGAGCAACCAACTCACATCACCTTTTGCATCCTCTTATTGCGAGTTGCTTTCCTATTTTGAGCCTTGCTTAATTCTGCCTCTTCGGTCATAATGGACGATCTGCCAACTGTGATCCCTCGGGGGTCTTGGGTCCTTATCGTCGCAGCTGGCGGCTACACGGGCTGTCATATTGTCATTGAGTTTCTTAACAGAGGCTTCAACGTCCGCGGGTCAGTCCGAAAGATAGAAGATGCTAAATGGCTTCTAAATGACCCATCTATCAAGCCTTTTACCGATCAAGGCAGTTTCGAGCTCGTGGAGGCGGACCCTTTGAAACCTAATGCCTTTAACAATGCAGTCCGGGGAGTCTCAGCTGTTATCCACGCCGGAGTCATCAGCGACTTCTTCCAAGACCCGAACGTCTCTATCCCGACCGCAGTTGAGTCAGCCTTAAACGTCTGTCGAGCTGCTGCTAAGGAGCCATCGATCAAGCGGTTCGTGTTTACTACGACCTTCTGGACAGCTACCCACCCCACACCGGGCGACACATCGACAATTGCCAAGGACAGCTGGAACGAGGAGGCAGTCAGAGCAGCCTGGGCCCCGCCGCCGTACGAGCTGAGTCGCGTGCTTCAAGTCTACTTTGCCGGAAAAACCGAAGCAGAGAAGGCCGTGTGGAAGTTTGCAGCGGAGAACGATGTGCCATGGGAACTGAACGTGGTCAGTCCGTGCTGGATCATGGGTGATCTACGACACGTGAACAACGTGCGTACCGCGACGCTGCAGTTCATGCAGCAATTGTTTTCGGGAAAGACGGATGGCTTCGTGAACAACGGTATGCCAGCGGGTAAGTCAGCTTGAAATTCTAACACTAGTGACTAGACTGACCTTGTAGTGTATTATTCGCACGTCACTGACAATGCCGTTGTCCATTTTGCTGCAGCAGTCGACCCGGGCGTTAGAGACTCGCGGATCCAGCTACGGGCTAGATCGTTCACGTGTAATGATATCCTGGCTATCCTACGCGATGCGTTCCCGGATGAGGACTTTGCGGAGGACTTTATCCCTGGGGACCCCAAGTTAGAGTATCACATCGAGAACGACATTGCGCCGTCTCTAGTGCAGAAATGGGCTGGGAGGGGTTGGCTTGATTTGAAGCAGGGGATCGTTGAGTCTTTTGACTTTATGAACAAGGCTGGGTTGGTGGATTGATTATGCAGGGCAGCGTTTTCTTAGTAAATGTCTTAGTATCTCTTATGGAAGCTCGCCCAGAAGAGAATAGTGTGCAGCTCGCCATGGAGAGAAAGTTTGTCACCGCATGGCTCAAGGACAACGCGGACTGGGAGGCCGATCTACACGACGCTGATTAGGACCATGGGTCGCATGACGAGATGATGCCGTCGTCGCCGACACAAAGTGATAATTCTAGGCGCTGGAGCAAAAGGGGTGCGGACAGCTGGGAGGGAGGATAGCTTTGCCAACGATTCCGAGGGCAACCTTGAAGAAATAAGAAAGTTGATTCAGCGTAGTCCGGGAGCAGATCACTTCAACCTCTTTGAGAAGGATGGGACCACACCACCTAGCTTTTATATGCCATTAAGCAGCTTCTCAAAGTCAGTGTAGCGCTGAGGGGACATCTGAGGAAAGTCCTCATGAAGGAATTAAAGCACAGATGTTGTGCTATTTATCACACTGACTCCATCTTGAATCCCGAATATGAGTGAACTATGACGCCACTGAGTCCTCTCTGCTCATATATGACACCTCTCAGCGCTACCGTAGGTGAATAGCAGGGTTCATGCTAGCAAAAGATCAGAGGTATGAGATGTAGACAACTAGAAAAAACACCCCACTAATTAATTACCCCGCCAGCCGTGAACTCTTAAAGCTGCCAGGGGCCCTCTTCAAGTTTGCTCCCCAAGATATGTTGCCAAAGCAAAAATAGTGTATGACTCTGGGTTAAGGATGCTTTGATCTTCCGTAATTGGTTCGCCAGTCAAGTACGAAGGATCCCGCTATTTCAACAGACTCGTCTAAAATACATTGTTAGTAGGTACTCATCGTTCCATGCATCGATTTCCGTCTTTGAACTCATAAGCAAAGTCGGCCGAGCCGGGACCTATAAATGAGTGTAAGATCTCGTGGTAAAAGGTGATGGACTACCACCATCGTGACAATCACTACAAAAGTCCCCGTGTCTCCAACGACTGATTACGAGATATCGTCCACAGAAACCTACACTTCTGCGACGGATCCATCTTCACTCAGGACCACCAAGCAACAAACAGGGGTGGACACTAGCACTACCAACTACACTCCTCCATCAGGAGGAATTGAGGAGTATATAGCATCTCACGCCTCAAAACAGCATGGAGGAGCTCGGTGAGTATCTCAAATCTTTCCAATGATTTCTACACTCACATATCTTCTCAGGTTGAAACCACTACTATCTCGGGGGGTGAACAAACCAACATGCAGACTGAGGTCACTTCTGGCTTAGAAACCGGCACCCCTTCAGGCACCCCTTCAGACCCTACATCTGGCATCACCAGTGAAGACAACACCGGGTCTCTATAACGCGTTCAAACTCCGGCTCTATCACTGCCAGCAGCCCGGAAACTCTCGTTGTAGTACCCCTTCATACGCCCATCGAGTTCCTTCATATACTGAGCCAACGCTGGTCTGAAAGTCATCCACCTGTTGGGGTGTATTTCATGACAACAAGCAGGTAACGATGTGGCTATTGTACAAGCTATTTCTTGCACCTATATTTTGCCTTTTCAGCCCCCCATTTGAAATAGTCATCTAGGATCGTCCCAGCCTCTGTATCAGATACTGTCAGGTCTAAGTAATGCTGGGCTTCCTCTTTGGATTCTTCTCGCCACTCATTACTTCCGTTGGGAAATACATAGTTGTGACCTCCATCGTTTCCAAACCGGAACACGCCGCCCAAGCCCTCGATGGCATATAAGACGGTAAGCGGATCCCATGAGGGTCGAGTTGTGTTGTATCCACTACCAAACGGTTAACAATTCGTACAAAAAGGTATCAATCAAATGAGAAGAGAACAACTTACGTATACCATCGGTAGGCGGCACGAACTGGATCACCGTCCGGGCCTTCCACGGTCAATCGCGCACCTGACATGACTCTTTCTCCGAGTGTACCACCCAAAAAGGTCATTGGACCAGGCCAATTATTGACAACATGGGCCACAGCAGTCGCATTGTAGCCGAAGAAGTTGTATTCACTACCAAAAGGGTAGGAGCCGCCCATGACGACGAACTCTCGCACCTTAACAGTGATCAAGTCTTTTCCTGAAAGCTCTGAGTAGGCATCACCAGACGATGAGAGAAGCCCGGACAGCTTGAAGGATTTAAAATCAGCGTCGCGTCACGCAAGTTTGAAATGCATCACGTTCCAGAAGCACGTACATTGTCAAGGAAGCCAATACTCGCAATAGTCACACTGTGGTCGTCTTGCTCCGACAAGACTTTTCGATAAAGCTCGACAGGGTCCCAAGTAGCACTCGCATCTTGCCAGGGTAGTGACGCATTATCGCGCCAATGATATGCGACCTTGCTAGCATATTCACCATTCTGAAAGATGTAGTCGTCGAAATAAGTGTCGTTGGAAAAGGGCCGTTTTACGCCTAGCGGGACGTCAGAGTGACCATAATATCCCAGCAGACTAGAAGCCGCTAAGCCACTGTATATGGATGGATAATTGATGTTGAGGCCCAAAATGTCGACATGGTTGTGCGTGAGTGCGAGTAATAGGGCGCCGGCGTCACTGTGAGCGGTTAGATTTGTTGAAACACAAGTATCAATAGCGCGGATCGTGGTAAATCGCAGGACACTCACTCGACATCACTGAACAGATCACTGTCAATGAAGAGCTTCCGATGGACACCTGCAGCTGCAACTGTCCATCTTGCGATGAAGCCAAGAAAAATCGACGACCAGTGCATAGCTGAACTTTCTGTTCAATAGAGAGGCCTCTGATACCGAAACCGTTTAGAGTAAAAAGAAAGAAGACAGTTGAAGTTATTTAACTTCCTCTTATGGCGGGGTTTCTTATCTCCGAATTCGGGGAAAGCAGGAAGCGATTGGTCGCGAAGCTTTGCTTAGGCAACCATGCCCCAGTCCGAATCTTAAAGCCCCGAGAAATACCCCAGCTATCACTGAGTAGGATGATAATTGAGTGGGGTGGCAATCGTGGGATCCGGCCTCCGCCCGAACGCCTGAAATTTAACGTTGTCTCCTTTCCCATCTTAGATCTATCACAGCTAAAGGCACCGCCACACAGGAACGGGCGGCCCCGGCCTATCACTAACAGTATTTTTTTGACAGCAAGTTATTTGGCAGAAGCCTCGAGGACTTGTTAGGTAGCGCCATGATGACGCTTTTGCTGCTATAGCAGGGCGAAAGAGCATTTGATGCAGTTTGTTATCTTAATCGGAGGTGGCTTATCTTATCTCGGCGACGGGAAGTTCACTGAGGAGGCCCTCGTTCGACGAGGACTCCTTTGATCAAGGGAGCAGCGAAGGCATTTAGAGGCATCAATCAAGGCTCTTTATTTTCCAGACTAAAGGTAACGAACCAGTTGGCCTCTTCGATCGTCTTGGCTGCACCAAGCAGAGCATCACCGCGACGATCCATCGGAGTCGTCCCAGTATGTGCCTCTCGACCTACGACGTCGATGTTGTACCATCTTATAGACTGCACGCCTCTCACGATGCCGACCGCTGATTCGGCAGCATCAAAGAATCGGGCTTTGCTCGATATGTACTTCGAAATGCGCCGACAGAGAGTTTGCATCGTGACTAAAAGGCACGTCGCCCAAGGAGCCAATTCGTTCAATTTCCTGCTTGAGTGTGACGCCATCCGGATCAGTCCGGCCGTGGCTGTATTCGGTTGTGAAAGCGCCGCCCCAGATTCCCGAGGAGAGCATGGCCGATGTGAAGCGAGCTCCCTCCTCGTTGGTCCAGTCGATGATGGCTAATGGCCCATATGTGGTGATGTTGGTATGAATGGTCTTGAGAACCTCCATTCCAGAGGTAACACCTAGAATGCCACATAGCTCGGAGACGAAACACAAGCACAAGAAAATCATTTCGGTTTCCAGAGTTGAGCTCGTGCTGCTCTAAGCTGAGTTGATGCTGAGCCTGGGCTGAGGAACCCTGAGTCTGGGTTGAGGCGGGCTGAGCGTAGGCTGAGGTGTGTGCGAGGGCCCCCTTTTAAGCCCTGCAAGACCCCAAACCTGGGACGACGGCCTTGTTTTGGGCCACGGCTAGACTTTACCACAGTAGAGAATCTGACCTGTCCCTTCAATCCTTCAATGACTGATGCGGCATGACTATGCGAACTCGAGAGAGAAAGTTTATGCAGGTGAAGAGTCACTTATCAGTCAGCGTGAGGTCTTCCCAGGGCATTACCATTTTCTCTGTGTCTCCCTCCCTACACATAATTCAAAGATAACACTGCCATTCTTCGTTTATAGTAAGAAGGGCTTAATTGTAAGAAGCGAATGCAGTTCGAAAGATTATACATGGTTCCTGGGGCTTTAGGTGATCGAGGTGTCAGGTACACAGCATAGGTAGGCAATGGCAATTTTCGCAGAGTGACACGAGCGCAGCGAAGTGACTGTGTGTGAACAGCTTGACCCCTGGCAGTCTGGACAGTGGTCTCTAGCTCAAAGATACCCTAACACGAACTTGGGCCCGTCTCTGGTGAAGCTTCTTTTCTTCCCACTCCTCCCCGATACCATTTCGCGAGACGCCCTGCCATTTCCAAGTCAAAGCGTTGGAATGCGTGAGCCGTGGCTGTATTGGACAAAGATGGCTTGTTGCTCTTGGACCGAGTCACCGGGGATAACGAGGCCCAAGTAAAAATGCACTCAGAATAGCTCCTGCGGGTATTGGTGAGTTCCAGTTGGCATGGGAGCGCCTTTGTCGTTACCACAAAGCCACATCAACCTTAGCTTCGTATTTCGGCCATGTCCGCAACTACTCAAGGCCCCTCCAGTCTTCCAGCCACGAGTGCGTTGTGGCGCCTGGGACAGCTGAAATTTCTATATCGATCCCCTATCATGTCCTCCAACATAAGCTCACCATTCAAAGTATAGCTTCTCGCAATAGTTCTAGTTTTACCTTATAACTACATTGAGTAACACAATCTAAAGAGTTTATGCCCAGACGCTCAGCTACATCTGGAACAAACCTGCCAGTATCCTTCCAGAACCCACACTGAACATCACCATCAATAACCCCACATCCCTTCTTAATTCACCAGACCCAATACATATATACTTTGATTCAGTAGTACTCCAGGCAGGGCTAGAGGTCAAGCTCTATTGCCTCTTTCTGGACAGATCCAAAAGGTCGCCACGATAATAGGCCAGAGGTTATGTCTTATAGGCATATATTATAGCCTTATCTAAGAAGGTCAGCTATATAAACCAAGTCTTCTGTACTAGAATAGACAGGCATTGATTCTTCATCTATGAAAGACTAAGGCAACCCAGTCCACACAGAAAGAGTAGTACCTACTATCACAATTAACCCATAACCTTAGCATTCCTCTTGCATCTCTAGAAAACACACAATAAAGTCAAGAATATTAGCATTCCTAAGAAAGAAAATACCCTACCACCATAGAGCAACCCACAGCCAACAGAATGTAAAAGCTTTCACTAAAACATCCAAGTTACCAGCTGAAATTACCCTTTTGAATTGTGCGGTGTTGGGCGACGCAGATACTTTGCCAAGACTTGTTGGTTGGTTACCGAGGACAATATCCTCCTAATGATTGGTTCAAGCGAAATTGACTCGTACGATGTATCCACTGGCTGTGCCTCGAATTTATTGGGTCGGCTATAACTAAAGACGATTTGACTGCAAAACAAAGGCATTGATGCCCCCCTTTTTAACACAGTCGTTGTTCTTTCTTACCTGCGCTATTACCAAGACCCTTCCTTATCGCTCATTGGATTTTTATCAATAGCATCGAAAGCATCAAAAATCGTCCATTATGGCAGATCGCGCCTTCGCCGAAAGCTTACTGAGGTGGGACATGGCCATGACCGAGAATGGCACGCCCGCTACAGCATCTCTCTCGCAAGCCCGTACCAGACGCGGTAACACTCCCAAAGGCATCAGAGACTTAGTACCTGGCCCTGGATGGAATCCCGGACGAAGCCCTCTGTTGTGGATTGCAGATCGCATCCTAGAACCTCAGACAGTGGTGCATTTCTTCCAATTTCTCGCTGCCGGCGACCTTCCTGGAGACCGCAAAACATCGCACCCTTTGCCTACGCTGGGGGAAATTCAAAACATAACTAAGGCACCTTGTAAATGGGCCCCAGCTCCGTTCAATCAAGAAACAAGGTCCACGTGTGACTGGCTTATGACCCGGATTGGATCTTACGAGGACGGTGATCGGCTTCGTATAATAAGCAAAGAGCTTCATGGCATGAAGATGAGGATTTGGGAGGGTTTGCCCCCCTTGTCGGAAAGACGCTGGAAGGAGTTGGAACTGGACTCACCTGGAAATTTTCCTTTAGCTTGCCGTTACATCGTGGGGGTCATTACCGTGTTCAACTACCTGAATATGCTGTATGCCAAAGACGCCTTACGGACAACCTACAATCTTATGTGGGATCACCTAAAGGGGTATGAGCAAGCCCTAAACGCCAAGCGGAGACTGGAATCAACAAATGGGACTTACACGGCACTCTCGATTACCGGTATGTGGTATCAGTACATCCGAGCACACTACGACTTAATATGCGGTCATGCCCACCGATGGGTCATCCAGCACATTGATCGCCTTCGAGATCCAATCGTGCAAGAGCTTGCTCACCACCACCCGCCTGTTCCAGATCATTTTAGCGACAAGCAATGGGACCTCACAAACAAGCTCCACGACCTTGCCGAGAATGCATCGCAAGCTGATTACACGATATTCATGCCCACGGATGGGTATAAGGGCGACAGTCTTTCCGCCAAAGAGAGGGAGCCCTTGACAGCAGCACATCAAGGCGGCTTTCGTGAAGAGCCCATCAAGTGGTCGGCCAACCTCAAGTGGCGGCAAAATGACTATGGCAAGCGCATCAGATACCTCCAGCGAAAGGAAGAATATGACGCTTATCGACGGCATGGCTTTGCTGAGTTAACCTCCTCTGTACCCATCAACGACCCTGCGAGCTTGCTCATCGTCGTTTTGAGCCAGATTGATGCACAGACACAGGCTCGACAAGAACTTCGCGGACTGCTTCAACCTCCCGATTTGGATCCTTGGATTGAACACGCTCTCAAGTTCCGGTCGCACATTCATTTAGGGTTTGTTGCCTATAAACTATGTCATAAGCATGACTCTGAAGTCTGGGATGATTTCAAGGCAAAGTTCGAGTCGGACATCTCAGATTGGGGCAGGGACAAGACCGGCATTGACGACGTCCGCCAACTTTGCAAGATTCGCTGGATAGATGGCGAAGAGAATGAGATAGCGGATGGCGATATTGAAGCTGCTAGAAAGTAGGTGCTTTTGAACTCGAGGCCCATCAATGGTGAACTGACAAGTATGTAGGCATTTCAAGACATTAAAGGAACTCCCGGTCCAGAAACGGGTATTCTTTGCCATTGATGAAGCTGCTATGAAATCATACCTGGAGCCTTCCGACAGCAATGGAAAGTTCCTTGTCGCAGTCGATGCCAAGTATCAAGCTTCAAACGAGGAGGATGAAGAGGCACCGGGCTATCAAGGGACGTTGCGCATCTTGGGCAGCCTCCTGTGGGATGAGCTTGGTGCCATGTGTATCAGGCAGAGTATATCGCTCAGCAATCTCTGGCCGATGGCAATGGCTGATCCTGAAAGGATCTACAGAGGCCAGATGGTTACGCCAGTACTCAAGTTCCCGACACATGTGGAGTTGTCACGGTGGGAGCTTGCATGTGCGATTGTGCCCGGGTTGGTTGCGTTGAAACGGTTGCTTGATTCGATGCCGAGTAACCCTTGAGGCAGACACAATCGCTCGAGATAATACGAAGGAAGCATGAGTTCAAAGCTACCTCGAGAACTCGGTAATTTCATATAAAAGTCTGAAAGGTGGTAGCAAGATTAGCACAAGTTGGTCCGAAAGAAGGTATTTGCGGTGGGATGAATCCATTCTGGAACAATAGCGTCACTGCAGGTGCGGCACCTAGCCTGATACAGTAGTGGAATATACAACGATATACATATCAGTCTCCTTCGCATAGCTGCAGGTTGTGAGACTTAGGCATCAGCGGTCCTATAGCCTTACTAGTAGCATTAGTTCAGAAAACATACAGTAATTCCCAACAGATTCAGACTCTATTACGAAATAGCGAAACTCCATTCGCAACTATCACAGATTCCTTCTGGTTATCCCGTTCCTGGGTTGGAACCACGTCGCGAGCAGGATTTCGCCTCTTTCTCATTGTGGCCCTAGCCTCACTGTGTTTGATCCTCTTTACTCTTGCCGGTACCTTCGCCTCCGGCGTGGCGACTCTGAGGTAGACAGATGTCATGGTCTTGGCGAGATCTGGAGGATACGGCGGGTGGGATTTCAACTGGACTGTGATACAATACGTTCACCCTGACACTCTTGCAAACCTGGAAGTTATTTCCAGCGATTCAATAGACGCTCAGCTCTATGCGGAGTGGTTTTACGCGGATATTCCACCCTTGTCGGTACCCAACTCGAGATTCCCTGCGACAAGGCTTCCATACATAACTAAGAAGATGCCGTATCCGTTCAAAGGAGACCAGCGGTGTCTCTCAAATGATGAATATTCGTCAAATGCTGCTGTGGCTTGGGATACAGGATTGTTGAACTCGCATGTTCACTTTGGAATAAATGCACCGCCTGAAGACCGCATTGATATCAGAAAAGTACTCACATGCTCACCTATTGACGTGAATAACTAGACCAATATCAATGAGCCTAATGGTTTGGCAACTATGGATTTTGGGCGTTTATTCAGCGAGGATTACATTGTGATTTTCTCACAGCAAACTGGTCAAGGAGTATCTAACGGCTACAGCACTGAGTATGTTGCCTGAATTGGGCTTATCGAGGAGTATGTTTGTTTCGAGCGCTAATTTAACAACGTGTTGCGTCTCCTGGCCTGATACGAGCAAGTACAGTTCTACAATCAGATGACCGAGGGATGTACTAATGTTACGCACCCTGTGGCTGCATGGCGAGAAAGCCTCAATATGGATTTCAATGCACATCAATGGACGGTGCTGAATCGCACGGCCATCCTCATGGGCCTTACCAGTGTGGTAGATTTTGGAATAGGAAGTATTGGAGCAGCTGGTAAGCTCATGGCTATTTAATTGGTGGTTTAATCACAACACAAGCTAATTGAGCCATTATCACCTCCCAGGTCTTATAGCAAGAGACTTGACCTACAGAGCTATCGTGTCCCCACCCCTTCCGTCAGTTCAATGGCAGAAGGAGGTGACACTATGGTTCGAGATAGGTCTTTCTCTGCTACAAACTCATTTCTGACGATCTCAGGGCAGGATTAATCTTAGCAGTCCAGATCTGTATGGCAATTACTTGCTTTACAAGCCAATCAACGAGCTTCCCAAGGGGCCGCTTCGCGAGGCAGCGGCTAGGGCTTGCCACAACCAGAAGTTTACTACTACAGGTAGGTACCAGAATTTCCGCTTCTTCCAAGTAATGCTTATACTATCGATGTGTTTCTTCTTGATTGCAACGAGCATGCTGCTAGGGCCATGTGTCGCTATAACCTGGAGGGTTTCGCTGTCTCAGGAAGGGCGGTCGCAGCAGTTGGCACAGGATATCGACAATAAGTTATGGCTGCTCTGAGTAGCACTAGATAGAGTTGGTGTCGGACCGTGTAGAATGGGAGGGAAGACTGAAACCTCCCATATTCCAGTTGTTGATCGATGCTTGATAGTCGAGGAGTCAAGAGTGGGAGGCCCGACGGGCAATTTTTACACCAAGTGTCAACAATAATCCTAAGTGCTCACTTTGTTCAACATAAAATTAAATAAAATAAACAGTTGAAAGGCATCAGCATGGATGAATTTCAGTCAGAAGCACTCAACGAGAGCAAAACCCTGTCAGAAGTGATAAAAATCAGTTTTCTATGCTCCCCGGTCCCACCACCTCTTATAAGCCAAAGTGACGTTCCTACCTCTAGCTGAGCCAGCAAGTCTGAGCCAGCCTGAACTGGTAGCCCTTGATTTAGTCCCTCGTGGCTAGATCCAGAAACAGGAACTAGAATGACGGGGTTAGGGAAAGCCGTGATGTGTGAGCTCTGATTCGTATGAATGGCACCTGTCGAGTGGCTTTAATGGAGCAGGTGAGGCGCTCTAGACCCTATTTTCATGGTTATGCATGGTCCCAAAATCCCACAGATTCTCTTACACTGGACGCTCCAACCTCGTCGATGTCCAATGACAGGCCTGCTTGAAGGGCAAACAGTACGACTGGCCATTCTGAGTCGCCACTGGTTTAGAGAACCTTTGAATAGCCCTGATGTCCAAGGCTGTATCATCCCCAGGAAAGGGTGAGCGACTTGGCTGCCTTACCACAACTCCAGACTGCTATCTCGCCGATCCCATGACGAGATGCTTATTGATTTAGCAGTTCATGGAGTCTATAGTGGTAGAATAAGGGATGGCCTCAATCGTTTTTGAAGCAAGGTATCGCAAGCATATCTATCTCATAACACGCTTCGCGCTCTCCCACTCGCTTGCCTACAATGTGGAGATCATAACAGCGCCGAGCTTTACCTAGTACCAGCACTACCTTCCCACTGTACTTTGCTGCCCTGCCATCGAAGATACTCCCGATCACGGTCATCAAGCAGGCACAAGCCTCAAGAAGAACCAACTAAAATACTTGGCTCTTGTAGCTGCCACTCGGCACACGTCCACATCGCCGCCTAGGAAGCGTCCCCTCCCTCATTCTCGGCATCGGGCCAGATCTCCCTCGCATCGACATCCTCCTAGGCCGAGTCCTCAGACGTCGAGTAGTCGTCGTCGGAATAATTGTCGGAATAGTCGTCGAGTAATTCTGGCAGCTTCGGTCGCTCCAGAGTGTTGGGGCCGTCGTACGGTCCCTGGAAGAGGAAGTCACCGAGGGGCCGTTGCGGAACACGGCGGCGATCTGCCAGCCTTCCGCGCCGGAGTCAAAGGACACGGCCGGGTAGAGCTTGCCTTTGATGTCCCTGAAAGCGCGGCCTGTGGGATTGGTGGGTTGAGGACATAGACCAGGGGAGGGGGGAGACGGTGCGAATCGTGGGCCAGACCGCAAGTGGGGCTTAGATCATAACATGGCGCTAGATGTGACGTAGTTTTGACCGCGAAATTCTGATCGGCCCAAAACAAATACAACGACGGCAAGGGAATAGACAATGTTAACCAAGAAATTAAATGGATCTAAGACCTTATTAAATTATTCTAGTCTACAAAGCATCGTTCGATTGTATTTCTGTTGGCTCCTAATATCTAGATCGCTTTTTTGATAGTGGTCGGGAACGGCGTCCGTTCCTTGACTAAACACTTGAGTAGAACCACCACGGGGACTGTTGGGCATCCTCGAATCCTTGGTGGCAACATATGCATGTCGCAAAACCGTCATCGGCTGTAGCTCAATGTCGCTAAAGACGACGCTCGCCTTTTATTCGATCCAGTAGAAGCCGCAAAATTGCACCAGCAAAGTCAACAGGACTTGATTGGTTCGCCTAAAAGGATATGTCGTGAATGTTTGCCCAAGATACTGACGATTAAATAGAGGGGTCTACGGAACCGCAAGCTAAACACGGAAGGTAGACTCGAGATGATATGATCATTCCTTCCATGCTTCGTTGCTCCCAACTCACCAATCTGAAGCTGTAGCACAGCATTTCTGAATAAATCGGTGTTACAGTATCTTAGATTATGGATGAAGAGAGTTTCTTTCCACTGAAACACTGATTTTATACCGTCTTCGTAGTAGGCCCTGCTCCTCTTTCCTCTAACACAGCAAGGAACCGTTCCAAAATGTTTTGTTCCGCCCGCGATGTCCATAAAAAGCTGTAGCCGCTAATCCTTGGTCATTGGCTACCGCCTCTGTATTTGCCTTGCCCGTACGCTTAGCATCCGGTCCAAAACTCTGTATGCTTGGTCGCTCGAGTTGCATAGCCCAGTTGCAGTCAACGGTGGGCCAAACGAGGTCCCAAAATCCTTCCTGACAAATGCCTGGTAGTCTATCCAATCGTCGGTTTCAATTTCGATGTCGTAGTCTCCTTGTCCCCAGATGATTGCACAGCTGGTTTGGATGCGTTGGCCTAGAGCAGAGGACATGACTAGATATGTAGCTGTATTTGTGGGAGTGTTGGTTTCGATGGATGTGAAAGAAATGTTATGGCTGTTGGCTTTCTTTTTGATGTTGCGGATAACAAGCCTGGTCCACTGAGAAGAGCAACAGAGGGCATTAAATACCTCTTCTATCTTGCATGATAGCGGGGCCTAAGTCAGGTGGGCCGGCCTGAGCGTACGTAGTGGTCTCGTTAACCACTGTAATGCCAGTCTGGAGCATTGTGCACGCTGCAGGCGAGAAGAACGTAAGCTCACGGCGGCCAACTACGTGTGCAATTGGCCAATCCGCCAGCAACACACAGGGGGGGGAGAATCTGTGCATTAGCCTTCGTGCAGTCCACGCAGGCTTCCAAGGCTGTGCCTGGACTGTCCGACGTTTACATCGAAGGCGATAATAAGGTCAAGGTCGCGTTTACTATTTATAGAAACAGAACAGGAGCTTAGAATGCCTTGCAGTCTGCCTGTTTCCTCGTAGCAGAGACTCGGTGGCCGATCGTTTTGCTACAGCCCCCACCAGCCCGATTCACTACCTTATAAATGGTCGACTACATCATAACTCAGGAGCCGAGCTTGGTGTTGAATATGCTACCATTCCCATCCGGTGACTCATAATGGCTGCTGTCCATCATCCTTAGTAAGTATGTTTGAAACGCCAGCACAGCTGTGACGACATAGAACAGCAGGCAGGAAGCCAAACCCCTAATTGTCTTCAAGGATGGGTGCAGCAAAGTTACAGCTTTTGTATATCGAGAAATCCACATATCTTCAAGCAGCCTTTCAACCGCCTTCAATCGACGCGGTGGGTCCTATGGCCCCCAAAATCCACTAAGCATATCCGATATCACCACGGAAAAAACTTCCGAGCGCGCAAGAGCTGGAGATTACCAGAGACGAAACGAAGCAGACCTAGGACCACTTGAAATTACGCCTAAGCCCCGTCCGCGATATATCAAACCACCAGCAAGGTATAAAAAAAAAACCCCGACAATAATTATGTTTTGAAATATAGTATCCCTAAGGGAGCTGGAGGCGACGAATCGAAAGAGGAGATCAAGGCGCTCTTGAGACCCTTTTTGATGACTCCTCTGTTGTACTTCTCTGTTGGGGTAAAAGAAAGAAAAACAAATCCCGAGTTTTGGTCGTCCCAATTGGCGACGGTTCAGATGGTGTGGCCAAATGGAAAGCAATCCACCGAGCATGGTATGCTCATCGAGGGAGTTGGAGAGAGAAACTGCCATTTTACGAAGTGCGACAAGTTTCTATAGCTGAAGTTCGTCAACCTTAACAGCCTACATCCGGGCTCATTGAGCTAATGGCAATACCTAGAAAATTTGACTTGTTGGGCACAGGGTTCCGCATCGATCGATCGATGGCAATGGAACGCTATATCGCCATCGCCATCGACCTGGACCACATTGCGATGGCGATGGCGGTCGATTAGGACCCTGTATCGCTATCGAAGCGATCGATATCGACACCATCGCCGACCCCCTCTTTGCCCCATTTATTACCAAATCAGGAAAACATGATGCTTTCCGAAAGTTGTATATATTCCAGTTAGGTTCTATTCTATCCTGCTATCACTGTCAGGGATGCTCTCTGTTATATCCCCCGCCTGCTATAGTACGTCCTGAAACATATCTAAGGGAACAGCAGGCTTGTAGAAGCCCTCCTTGCTCCACGAACGAAGTCATTGAGCCATCGTGGTGATGATATGCCGCAGTCGATTTCTGACAGGTGTGATCATCCGCCCAGCGCTGCTAAAGCTTCTCTCTGATTCCGTAGAAGAGAAAGGTATACTGAGAAAGTCTACGGCCATGATCCCTACTGTTGGAAATCTCCGAAGATTATGTTGCCACCACCCGATAGGGTCCTTCTCGACAACCGCAGATTGGACAGGCACCTCGGCCAAATAGATACTCAACTCGTTGCTAACGGTATGAGCCGCTACAGACGGGTTGCCCTGTACCGACCTATCCCTACGGCCTCTGCAAGTCCCAGTGGTACTCGTCTGAGGAGCATTAGCTTGCCGACGTGCCCTCTTGAAATCCATCCTCGGCTTGACGTTGTCGCAGCAGGTGTCAGAGGAGCGGCCAACTGCTTCAGGTTGACGCACTCCTTAGCAGGCACCAGCACGTTGAACGCCTCATGGATTTTCGTTGAGACCGCTTTATAGACGGCGCTGTTTGACTCGATGCACCCAACTATATGGATGACATGTGCTAATACTGGGAAAGGGGATTCATACTTGTCTACCGGTTGCCATACTTAGACTGTGAAACGCGAGCTGGGAACCTGATCTTGCGACTTCGATCGTTCGGATAGACTGGTTAAGCTTGAGATAACTATATCACGTTGAGAGCGTTCAAGAGCGTCTAAGCCTTTTTTACGGCTGCGAATAAGAATAATGTTTTTGGCGACACTGTGACTGCTCTAGTGGTCAGTTGCTGAATGGCTACCCTGCATCTGCGTCCATTCCAACACACTGGACGAGAATCTTGTCCAAACGAATGATTTCTTATTCCATGTATTTAACTGAGGGTTTATGCATCCAAAGTTCAGCGCACACAATGCCAGCTGGACCGGATCCATCGGCCCGTGTCGCCAACGAGTTGTTAGTCTTTTTCGTCATTCTTTTCTTTATGATTCCGTCATTGTACATCTCTGGATGATTAAGCCGACTCTATGTGTTATCTAGATTTGAACTTCACGCGTCGATCATTTTAGCCATTTGTTTCAGAGCCTGCTCGGGATCATTCAGCCTGTGGCCCAGGCGCGATGCATGTATACTGTTCAAAATGATCGACGCCCTTGGTGTTTCGGAAACACGGCCCGGACCAGCTATAATACGACCAACCGATAATCTGGCTCTTTCCTCTACTAGAAAATCTCAACCCACGAAATAAATCACAGCTCCCGCCGCTGTTGCGGTCCTTTTATCTGACCCTTTGATTTGATGAGACGTCGCAAGGTGAGCGTGTTGCAAGATTCAGGATTCCTCTATGCTGCGATGTGCCACAGCATGCTAAGGTGCAAGAAGCCTGGTCTGGCTGATATAAGCGAGAGGGAGGGAAAAGGAAAAGTATTTATTCTTTAGGTACTGTCCCACTTCTCTCGGAACCATGCTGACATATGGATCTGTGTCCAAGAACTGCGCCTCCAGCCTTCAAGCACCTCTCGAAGAGACGCAATCTCATTGCAAAACACAGCGGCAGGGAAAATGTCACTCGTCATGCAAGAATGATCCAGCATCAGGCCACCTGCGAGCCGTGAACCCCCGACCCCTCCCTGCATACACCCTTGCTGCTGATGCTGCAGCCAACACCTTCGGATGCAAGCCCACCGTTGGAGGTGCACTGCAACACTGATGCAGAACCAACTGCACAAAGCAATTTGAACGTTGGCAAAGCCGAAAATACGCCATCCGTATATTCCGTACCTGATGCTTTCCGTACCTGAAGCGGGTTCCCATATAACATGTTGCTTCTGACAGCCCGTCTGTTGCTCGACTTGGGCATGAGCAACATGGTCAACCTTCTTTAGGAGTGTAGCTCCACGGCAAACAACGTCTGTTCTTTTTTTCACAACCCCCTCACCCGCATCGCCATGTCAGGCGGAATCGACAAGGCAGCCGTCGTGGTACGTAACTTGCTCTGGTGCAATACTCAACCAGCATGAGCAGTGCAGTCCCGAGACTGACGCGGCAGCATCTCTCAGCCCGTCGAGGCCACGCTTCTGGCTCTTGCCGTCGTTCTGACATCGTTGCGTCTGTTCCTCCGGCTGGTGCTTCAGCGAACACGGCTTACCGTCAGCGACTGGCTGCTCGTCGTCTCGGTTCTCGACGCGGTAGCTCTGTTGGCGACCGACACCATGACGTACAACCTCGGCGGTATGGACGAGTACGATCCCGATGCACCCCCAACGCCCATGGCAGACGAAATAGCCAGTATGAAGATTGCCTTTGCCGGCAACTACTTTTACGACACGGGCATCTATTTCCCCAAACTGGCCCTGCTGGCCTTTTACTACCGCCTGATCCCTCCAACGATGCCAAAGCTGCGCAAGTATCTCCATGCCACGACAGGCGTGACAGTGCTTTTCGCCATTACGACTTGCTGTGTGGACACCTTCTGGTGCGGCTCCAATGTACCAGTCAACTGGGATCCCGAGGGCTCATGCAGCAGCTTCTCCTCGATGAACATAACACGCATTGACTGGGCATTGAACATGACGGCTGATCTGTTCAGTACGTTGACGACGTGTTGGCTTGATTTGCTGAGTTGCGGGCCACTGACGTGAGCGCAGTCTTCTCCATTCCCTTCTTTCTCCTGCGTGGCCTCCGAATCAGCAGGCGGTATATGATCGGTCTCGTAGCCACCTTCTCTTTGGGTATCATCACGGTATCTGCCAGCGTCGTTCGGTTTGCCACGATGCAAGCCATTCACGCATGGACCAATGTTTGTACGTTGCTGCGGCACATGGAGGTTTGACACTCGCAAGCTGACTAGAGCTAGACGTCTTGTCCATGGTGGAAATGGTTGCCGCCATAGTAGTCGTCTGTCTGCCCGCCCTCAAGTCGCTCCTCCGTCGGGGCGAGCCCAGCACTTCGAAACGCGGCATATCGGTCAATACATCTCGAAGCAAGACGTACAATACCTATGGCCCGGGGACGAGCCACATCAAGTTGTCGTCCGGACGGGACACGTACGCTGCCGGTACGAGGGTCACGACCATTGAGGAATCTGGCAGCGAGGTGGAACTACATGGCATGCGGCGAACAGATGCCATTTACAAGACGCAGCGTCTCAGCATAACTTCTGTGCGGCGCGAAGACATGGCTTAACATTGGGATGAGCTAGCAGCAACACGCCCTTGACGGAGCGGACAGCTAGATACCGAGACGGTGCCATTTGTACATTTCCTGGAGATCTGAGGAGGGATACGTAGCTACACTAGAAAGGGGTTTGTAGAGGGAAAATAGAACTCGCGTTACAGTCACTGGAAGTAGAAGAATAACGCCCATTGCTGCCGTGGCTTACAACAGGAGGGATACGGGAGTTGGCTTGATCACTCTTGGTACTCCAAGACCAAGCATCCACACTCGCGTACAAGACGAAGTGGTTTTAGACCCCTGGTGAAATAAGATCCAGAAGAAGTTGGTTTTGTTTGCATGATGGAGCACGATTTGGACACTCGTAACGCATCCCAGCGCACTGCAGGCACCTGAGACGACTTGAGGAGATTTAGCAAAGATAGCACAGTCTGTACGGATAAGGCCGATGACTGTAGCTGCAGCACCCCATTGAAAAAAAGGAAAGAAATTGAGCAGGTGGTGATACCATAAGTACCCTTACTAACTGGTGACGGCAGATGCAGCTCAGCGGCACAGGTCGATGCCACCGGAATTTCATACAATCTTCGTGCGCACTCGAAGCAAACGCCGGACCAACAAGACGGGGAAAAATTCGACAACACCTCCGGATGCTACCTCCGCCTCCCCTGCTCGACCCCAACACCCTCCATTAGGAAACACGCTTATGCAAGGCCCAGGTTCCCTTGATCAATCCAGGGCTGTGGGCTGACCATCCTTTGCATTATGGCCTTGCTATTGCAACGCTGTGGCTAAACATGCCGGCAAAACCCGAGGGAAAAAGCAACGACAGGACGGGGGCGTTCGCAGTCGAGGGTAGTTCTCGTGAATCTACCGACTCAAAGACTGGCCTGAGTGCAGCAAGGGGGGCCTGTCTGTACCCGGATCGGCGCTGATGAAGACCTTGTTGGTACGTAATCTCCGTGAGGTTGTTGGTTGAGTGTCTTCTGCGGCCGTTGCGGCGGTATATAACCTCGGGTCTTTTGGGGCAAATATGCTGACAACCCGTGCCTTCACAATCCTAACCCCCGAGACGCTTCAGCACCATGGCGTACTTTATCGACGGCGATGACTGCATGGTAAGCTGCCCACACTGAGAAACCCCTCCTCCCGCTCACCACAGCCAGATATCCGAATGGATTCTTCTTGCAGTCGCCTACGTTTTCGTCGTCCTACGCGTCTACACGCGCCTCTTCTGCCTGCGCCAGAAACTCGACTGGTCCGATTGGCTCCTCGTCGTCTCGGCCATCGATGCACTCGGCCTTATCATCTGCGATACCTTGACCTACCAGATGGGTGTCCTGGATGAATGGGCGCCGTCTGTCAGGCTCTCCAAGGTATGGAGTACATCCCCGCCGCTGAACTGTACAACCATCTGTTAGAACACCCTGTTGACTCTGCAAGATATCGTTCGCCTCCAACTACTTCTACGATGTCGGCATGGTGTTCCCCAAACTGAGCATGCTCGCATTTTACTGGGGCTACTTTCTCCCTGACATCAGCCTGAGCATGCGACGGGTCCTCTACGGCATCACCGCGTTTGTGTGCGCGTCATACACGGCCATTCTATGGGACGACACCTTCTTCTGCGGCAAGGACGTCTCCGTGCAGTGGTCGCAGGAGGACGGCGCCTGTAGCGTCTTCTACGCCCCCGAGCCTTTCATCCTCAACTTTACCCTGAACTTGGCCTGCTATCTCGCTGGTAAGGCTGCCTTTGGAGAGACGCCGGGCTCGAGCTGACAAGTGCGTTTGCTAGTTTACGCCCTTCCAGCCATTCTGTTGATCCAGGGTGTTCTCAAGCCATCCAAGGGCCTTACCCTCACCTTCGCCCTCGGCACCCTGACCATCTTCAGTACCGTCGTTCGTTTTGCGTGTCTTAAAATTGGCACGGGACAAGAAAATCTCGTTTGTAAGTCGAGCCTATCTTTTGAGTGCTAGGGGCAAGGAAGCTTGTCAGAGTAGAACTTGTAGCTAACTTTCTGTGCCATAGACCCTCTTAGCATGGTTGAGATCACGCTCGCCCTTACAGTTGTCGCCCTTCCCGGACTGAAACCTCTTCTCAACCGCTCGCCAGCACAGAATCTGGCCTTGGAGATAGCAGAGACTAGCCACGAAATTGATTCAAAGTCGGCGGAGTGATGTTTCCGTTTGGAAGGGTTGTGGACATGATGTCTCCTGTTTAACTTGCCTATCTCGATACATATAATAAACTGGGCTTATAGCGACTGGGATCTAGTTTTGATGGTAATATGAGTGCACTTAAAAAGGGGCTTTTTCTCAGCACTATCTAAAACTTGTTTGTATTCACATTCTTACTAAAGCTCTTTGCTTCGCCATCCTCCAAACCCCAATCCACCACTGTTACTTCATGACACCTCTATTCTGAGATTTGAATTGGCGCAGCCTAAGCCTGTCGCATCCTTGCTGATTGCCTTTCCCGTGAGAAACAAATTCTTAAGTTCGCAGAGCTCTCATTCCTCTGTCTAAACTATTGAACATGGACCCAGCTTTTGTGAATAGATTTAGTCTCAGTACCTATTCCAACATGCACGTCTTCCAGTAGAACGGTGCCAGATGCAAAGAACAACCGACTGCTCTGGCTGGTTGCAAGACAGCCTCTATTTTCTGCCAGCGCCATGCTACCCTCTGCTGAAGAAAGGGGCGGATTGGTCTGACTCGCCCCGTAGTAATCATGTCAGATATTAATATGCTTGGTTTTTGCATGAAACTGGGGATTCTTCGACATTGCGATCGCTCCTTGGTTGTCCCCGAATATGACTGTTATCTTCAGTTCTGGAACGTCCCTGTGTTCTCTCAACAGTTCCTCAATAAGTGTCCGTAACCAAGCCGCTTCCTTTTTTGCCCTTGTTTGCCTCAGGTATCCTGCTTTACATGAGGACATGGCAACGTCCTTTGTCTCTGCGAGCTCCAGGTGATAGCACCAGTGCCAAGGTCGAGCAGATAGAAAGAGTAACGAGGCATGCATTTCTCAAACCTCACGTGGCTAGTGACGAATAATTCAGTAGTTAGGTGATAACCTAATGAACAATATCGCAAGCAACATGTGCATGGTGCGACAGACATCAGGTAGCTGCAGTGGAGCGGGGAAACGGGGATGGGTTGGGCCCGGTGCTGCCTTTTGACGGCTCACTAACATAAGACGATGGTCGAAACCTCATCAGCTCGTCAGCTCCTGTATCTCTCAAACACACGGCATCGTTGTGTATACAATTGGCCAGAACTCGGCAGGAAGGCTGCCCTCACGAAAACTCATTCAACAACAAGGCGTTACATGCGTTGCCTGTGTACTGTGCCAGAAAACTCTCTCGCACCAGGTCAAATCATGTGTCGCATCCTCAGAACCACGGCGACATATTCTGGCTGTACGGAAAGCCGCAACACGAGCAGTGACTTGTAATCTACGACGACTGCCCAGAAATATGCCGACACTGGGATCGAGTGCGAAGAGGTTAACTGTGTGGTGGAGCATCTCAGTCATTCCAAGAGCAGGAGCCAGTGGTGACAGCCACAAGGACGAAGGTTACAGTGGCAACAACACCCGTTGAGGGACCAATTGATATCATTATTTATCATCAGAACACAGTCGCTGAGGCAGAGAGAGATGAATATAGGTGATCGAATAGTGATATTATGAGTAGTCTTTCATGGGATTGAACAAGACAAGGCGAGCAAATGCGGAAGGGCAAGCCGACAGCCTCATATAGAATCTGACTTTGATTGCTGCCAACGAGAGCAACTGGGTGGAGTTTGGTCGCAGATGGCTCCTTGGGACTGGATTTTCATTCTTTTATCGACGGCGGTGCTAACACAGTCTTGAAGACGCTTATACCAGACGGTAATCTTGATGCGGCGGGGTTTGGAATCTACTACAGCGCCGACTTCAACGTCACCAACAGCCAATCTGACGACAGAATATTATCCCCCGGCGCATCCAGTGAAAGCAAGTATATTGGAGACAAATGAGCCGCAGTTTCTATTACGATATTGGGTGTCATTGGAACAAGCACTATCACTGATATAGACACAGGCATTTGTATTGTGTTGCTTTAGGCACTGACTCTCGGAGTCAGTCGATGCTGTATGTCAGTCAGATGGCCAGATAACAGCGTTATGATGGCTAAAATGGCTGTACAGCAGCCGAATAGAAAAAAGCAAATAGTCCGTACAATAGCAGAAATGGCTTGCTGTAGCTGACAGCGGCTGAGTTAAGATGCAGCCGTACCTCTCCTCCAGGGCGTGGTATTACAAATCCTATAATGATCTATTTATGACAAAACCTAGCTGAACGCGCCCATCTTAAAGGGTATTAGGCAAATGTCATAGATGTGGAGGTAGTCGGCGTCCGTTTAGCGCCTAGGCTGCGGTGGTTGTATGCAACCGAATTTCAGTCTGACACTCTTAGCAGACGGAAAGTGCAAAATACATATAAAATCTCATTCAGAGCCATGCGTTGTTTTGGAACCCTGGTACTTACCATCCATTCTTTAGTCACTCCCTAGTTCTGGAGATACACCCTATCTCGGCCATGGCTCATCATCACTGCGTGCACCCTGCGCTTATCACATTCGCCATGATCATTCTGATTGCTCTGATATGTGTCCTCACCGTGCCCAAAACAGCTATCGCACTCTCATCTGAGCATTAGATTCACTTTTTTCTCGCCTGGGAGGATATCATATCTATGATCCTGAAGAAGAAAAATGTTTAGGCTGCTCTAAAGGACTATCGTGACCACTTTCACATGAATCCGAGAACCGGCTATGAGATTACGAACCTCGTCCTGGGCGCATTCCCAGAGTTCCTAAAGAGCGAGATGGCCTCGGCCTCTATTATTCTAGGCCTCGCCCCAGCGCTGCTGCAGCAACTTAGCCCAACATGCGCCGACACTGCCGAATTGGCCATCTGCCGCCCTGTTCTTGCATTGATGATCGCCGCAGGCAGTCCAGGTTTCTATGAGAAGATCTGCCCGCGCTAGCAGGCCGGGCGATCTTGTGTATCTCTCACTTATATCTCTTTCTTTCTTCCTTCTCTCTATCTTATCGACCAAGGTAGCCACAGGGCTACGCGACCACAGGCTATATAGGCCAGACCGACTCATCTCTCTATTTCCGAGCTATTCGTTAAGGCTATAGCACAACAGATTAATTAATCGGATACAGACCTGAAGGGAAGGGTCATCGGGAACGGTTCGAACGCACGTGCGCCACTGGGTTTGATTTGTGGCATATTCTTGACTGAAAATGTATGTAGCTAGATAGTCAGCCGTACGCCGCATATCTCTTAGAGATTGGACTGTCATACAGTCTGTACGGCGTTAAATACACGCACGCGCACACACGCACACATACGGCAAAGGCTAGGATTTTGGAACGGCACGGAACAAATGGGCGGTATGGCGATGATTGGAGCCGCAAGCCGATGAAAGAGAGGTCCGGCTACGGAGACCACAAAGGTCATAAAAGGAGGGCTGTTTCCCGTACAGCTAGATTGAACGAGCAGAGGGAGGAGACCAATTGACCGAATTTGAACAATAGAACAAGCTATGCCCCTAATTCTAAACCTGCTGATAAGAACTGATGTAATTGACTAGCTGTGCACAACAATACTATAGATAGGTACAGGGATATACTAATACAATAGGTAGGTGAGTTTGAGGCGATCTTCCTCCCGTCGTCTCAGGTTTCAGCAGCAACGAACAGACATCTGCCTCTCTGAGTGCGTCTGAGATTTACTCTCCAGACTGAACGGCCCCAAAAAACTGGACCGACCATGACATGGAGTCCACGATTTCCGCCGGCCAGGCACTTGGCGTGGTAAAAGAAAAATCTGACATGGAGGCGTCCTGCTCGTGTAGACTGGGAACGGGAACTTTAGAGGCTGAGGCTGTACTAGATGCTGGTAGTGCATTTTGAGAAATATTGGAGCCGTCAAAGTCCTGGACTTTAGAGGGGGGGTATGGGGGTCCAGAAGCGAGGGTCGCGTCTCCTCGAAGATATGTTAGTACCAGCTGGAAATAGAGATTTGGCGTGCACATACTCCATCTCAGACCGCATTCTTTTAGTCCCTCCATCATGTCTCTTGCAATCCTAGCGCCCGTCGAGTTGACGCTGAGAGCCTCAAACACTCTTAGACACGTCTCTGCATCGTCGGAAATGCCGGCGGCGTCGAAACCATCCAACGCATCCTCCGTTTGCTGAGTGAAGATGCTTGAGACCACCAAGATAGACCCTGCGCATATCAAGCACGAGATCATTTGCCACCAAGGGAAGTCTTGTACCAAGTCCTTTTCACTCGAAATACAATGCAGTAGGCGTGCTGTCTCCCGTGCCTCTGCGATGCATATCTTTTCATACATACTAACAAGAGGCCAGTTTGTCTGTGTGAGTGCAATATCAGTATCATCATCAAGATTGCGTAATATTGGATAGCAAAGGTATGGTCTGTGGATGAGAGCCCGTAGATGGTGATATTTAATAGCAAACATGCTGCGCTTCAATATGTCAGCAGCGATGTATATGGCGAGTATTTACACTTGACAGAAACACATACCTGGCGTTTGAAGATGAAGGATTTCTCAAAGGCGTGCCCCAAGTCGAACCGCAATATTCTAGGCAGCGATAACTTCCATTGTAGGAGCTGACGGTCTAGTTCTTTAGTGTTGAATAGATCTCCAGTCGTACTCTGGCCGACTCTGGGGCTATATAGGTCTCGCAGGACCTGGCTGACGATCTTGGAGAAGGAGATAACTGCTAGGTGGTAGTCGCCAACCGACGGACCCTCAAACGTTGTCGGAATATCATCACCGTCCCAATCGATGTCGGAGTCGCCGAGCCGGGACGGCAGCGGAACATCGCAGTAGTCTTCATGGATCGCTGGGGGTCGCCCTAGCTGCAGAGAGACTAGGCGATCTAGAACGTATATACAGTACCAGACTCGCCGTCGCCGCTCTATTAGTAACCTACCTGGCCCTCTGAGCTTTTTAGGATCCTTTTGTTCTACATGCAGTCCGATGCTCTGGGCCATGCGTACGGTTTGCCCCAGTGTTGCCCAGCAGCTGCCTCCAAGTCAGCTTCGCATAAGTGGGGTGACATCGGACTGGGACTTACTTGTCTGTTCTGCAGACTGCTAATAAATAAAAACATTGAGCCAGGAGCAAAGAGACGTGCTGGATGGACCGATCTGTCCCCGCAGGCGGAGCTAAAGACAGCGCCCGCAGGAAGTAAACTTCGTGAGACTTGTCTGCTCCCATTTGTTCCCCTGGCAAGCTCGTATAATAGGCTCCGATGGCACAAATGACATCTGGCCACAGTATGAGTCAAAAAAAGGAGTTTGACTGGACACAAGGATGGTCAGTGACTCACATATAAGTGCCAGTTTGGTGTTGTCCAGAGAACTCTCGTCTGATGAGTTTCGAGCTTGGTCAAGGGACCTCATAAACACGGACTGGGGGATAAAAGGAAAAGCAAGATGGACGGTGGAGAAGTAGACGTCGGTGAAGACTTTGGCCGCTTCAGAGCTAGGCAGCTCGATGACTTTACCGGGCATAACATTGGGAGATGCAATGTCGTCGTCTTGCTCGTAGCTATCAACTCCTTGGTCGGAGTCGGTAGAACCTGGCTGGGTCTGCAGTACCCGCTTGACCAGGTTGAAGAAGCGTACATCGCTCACCTCGCCGAGGTACCTCTCGGCCCGACCAACCTGCGGCCGGGAAGAGATGGTATCAGATCCGGTGACGCTTGTCGGTAGCTTAGTCGTCAGGAGAGATGCATCGATATTAGACAAGGCCCTATCGGCGGCTTTCATACGAGCCAACACTGTAGAGGCGTCTTCCCGATATTTTGGCGACGGCAGCTTCGACATAACCAGGCCCAGTAGCGCCTCGTACTGCCGTATTGCTTCGCGGAGGTCGCTGTGTCCCTGGACAGCGCCGTCGAGCGAGCTACTGTCGGGAGCGGCCTCCTTGTGTCGCTTCCCAGCCCTGTAGACACAGTCGTACCCGTAGCCTTTACACCGGCTGCATTCGGGCCATTTCCCGTCGCACTAATGCGCGCCTGGTCAGTAGGAAGAACGAAGTAAAGTCTGTTGGGCCACGGAAGAGCGGCATCGGCTTGCCTTGGACTTCATGGACCGGCACGTATGACAGGCTTTGGCAACACGCTTCCGCTTGAAGCCGCCCTGGGGCCCCGGCGGGTTTGGAGCATCCGCTGCGTCTTCCATGGAATTTACAAGTTGCGAGCATCGACGATGCTACTTCTTGCTTGGTCCGGCTGCGTACTGAAGGGCGCTTGTTCTTTTTGTCTGGTGAGGGGTCGTACGCGGTATAGCCGCCCGTTCCGAGATACCCGGTCAGCCGTGGCCGTCGTTCGTCGGGGTTTGCGTCATAGCTGGGGGAAGACAGAAACAAACTTTTTTCGGAAAAATGGAGTACGCGGAGTTTCTAATCGAGGGATGATGGCGGCTATATCCATCTATTAATTTGATTTCATTGAAAGCATTCTTGGCGGCGACTAAGGGGGTTGAGAATCTTCGCGTCGTGGAAAACCGGAAGAAGAAATCGGTATAGTAGACTGCATCTACCTAAACGCGAGTGGGTTGGAGAATTAAGACGCCTTCCCGCAGGGCCGTCAGCCAACGGACTCGAGTCGCCTACCATTGCATTACATTAAATTACGGCAC
Source organism: Neonectria neomacrospora (assembly GCA_013756995.1). Taxonomy (NCBI): domain Eukaryota; kingdom Fungi; phylum Ascomycota; class Sordariomycetes; order Hypocreales; family Nectriaceae; genus Neonectria; species Neonectria neomacrospora. The sequence goes on along the minus strand of JABSTB010000496.1, from coordinate 7,905 downwards.
CTGTCATGACTTGAGCCGATAGACCTGGGGGGTTACGGGCTTGGGTGTTACAATACCGGCTGCCGCTGATAGGCCACTGGCCTCGCTAGGCTTGATTGTGATCACCAGATCATTCACCAGATCGCCAGGGGCCGTTTTCTACTTGTACGTGGTAGACTTCCATCTTGGAGCTGCTCAATTAGACTCAGCAATGCTCTGTCGCTACCTTCGCCGCTTAGGGACAGCGTCTACTCCAACTTGTCTATATCCTGTTAAATCAGTCGTCGAGCGATGCGACTGGAAATAGTTCTCGAAGCAGATGCAGATGCACACTCATTCCGGCCCCGGGATCGGGCGCGAGGGGAGTTGCTCATTTGGGGTCACACATTCAAACAGTCACCACGCATCACTGCCACATTGCGAGGTGGGTAGGCAAAACGGCATGTTGTGCTCGTTGTCCCTGAAGCTGACAGACGGTGCGCGCTCTCTAGGTAGACTCAATGTATACTCCAAGCGTCAAACCGGTGGGAACTCGGCATACACGGGCTCTGCATGCAACGGGTCAGATCATGTGGTATATACAGTAAATGGAGTCCATCAGACACTCTGTGGTTCATGCTAAATAGAGAGCAGCTATGCGAGGAATCCAAGCAGATTGAACTGACCACAAAGGGTTCGACCCTGAGCTCGCCAAGTGGCAAGTACAGCCATGAGGCCGACTACTACGCCCCCTTTGACTTCACCTTTCCAGGCAGCAACAGCTGCTGCCCTTGTCAACTGCCGCCATCACTAGAGACGACGTCTTCAGGACTTACGATCAAGGTCGAATATGTCATTATCGTGGCGGTCAGACACCAAGTGCTCTGCCAAATAACGAGAGTTAAGACTGTGCGTCGAGAGCTATCCTTCGAATCAGAGCCCTCCATCACATTCTTACCAACGTCAAATATCGGGTCTCTCTCAGCGAGCAAGCTTTTTCCAAAGCTTTACATGGCTCTAGAGGACGGAGCCGTCTCTACGGTCAGATACCGTGAATGGCTGCCTCTATATACGCCTGCGCTGCAACTCGAGGTGTTGCTTCCATCGCTACCTATCCTAACCCTGGGACGCCCGACACCGATACAACTGATCCTGCATACTCCCCCAGAGCTGCTCGACGGCGAAAACATCTACATCCGCAGCGTCGAAGCGCAGCTGCGGAGCTGCATAAAAGCTAAAGTCGGGCTGGTCACGCAGAGTGTGACCAAGACACAACACGGTTGGAACGTCCAAGGACTGTTTTATGTCAACAAAGAACATTTTGAGCTGGACTTGGGGGTGTGGGGACAATACCTGGTTCTGGATGCACCATCAACGTGCATGTCGTGCGTACTGGACTCGACACATTCACTTCGCATTACTGCGGGGATATCTATAGGCGGAAACGATGAGACCCAGGTATGTTTGACCCCCTGTGGGCAAATTGTGCTCCATGTGGCGGATATGAATCATCCTGACCAGGCGCAGCTTGTCGAGACATCGCTTGATGTCATCGTCATCGACGCCCCACCCAGCTATACTGCAGATGCATCGATATAACAGGATACATTCAGTTGAGGAGACATGGGTGAAACCAGGCGTTTGCCAATTGGAATAGGTGTTTCTTTGCCTTATTTTAATCATGTTTCCGTGGGTACGAGTGAGCCACCCGTCGAAGGCATGCTGGTCGACCTGTTCTAGATTCTGTTGTATTCAGCGCCCATTGCTATACCCCTGGAATCAAGCACACACAAATACACACATATATATCTCTTCCTGTGATTTAACGATATCCCAACTCATTCGCATGGTAGCGGAGATGAGTTGGCCAAAGATGGCATTACGAGGCTGTGCCAAAGGCGATTCAATGGAGTAGAACTCCAACACGGCTGCCCTCCGTCAGTCAGTTAGAGTCACAACGTGGGACTAGAACTTCTCTGTGTTACCAACAAGGTTAGGCTTGTGGCCCGGCTCATGCCTCGTAGACGTCTCGTTGGTGAAAGCGAAAGAAATCCGGCATTGCCGCAAACCTGTGGCGGTTGTTCAGGCACATGCCGGGCCGAACGGATGCGGACGTGGCCGGTTCGGGACTCGGCAGTCGGTCTGATCAACGACTTCGGCATAGAATCGCCTCGTGGAAGCCTGCGACGTCGGCAAGAGTCGCTGGATAATTCGTCACCGTGCTCCCGTCTTTCAACAGTAAACGACATGTTTATTCTTCAACAAGTAAACCGCCATGGATAGTATATAAAAAGGCTAAGATTTCAGGGCTACGAGAATGTAACCAACGGCATGTCTTACTACTAGTAATTATTGGTAGACAAAATTTTGTGGCAGAAGTTGAATTCAAAAGTCATTCGCCCCTTTACACTAACTTACAAGGAGGTAGATGAGAGTGTACAAAAGGGCAGCAGGCGATTACTTCATAGCACATATAACTTTAGTTAGCCGCCGTCATCCGTCACACGCTTGGTATCGCCAGCACCCGCCAATTGTTGTCAGTTGACCGTAGTAGTCACAGACATCATGGGGTCCCGCCATGCCTCGCCTCCGAATTGTACGACAGGATGTGCGGCTCCATCGCATCAAACTCATACTCCACAAGACCCTGGTCGAGTATGTCCATGCTCTGCAGTGAGCCAGCCTTTTGCAGAAAGTACATTGTCAGGTCGCTGTGCTGGGTGTCGGGTATGGACCAGGTGAAGGGCGAGTGGTCAGTGTTGAGAAACGGTGCGTTCCCGTTCATGTCGGCGGACGCAGTACCGCCAAACTCCAGGTCGTCACTGATCGTGCTGAGGTTCTGACGAGGCAAGTTCATGGCACTCTCTGTGCCAAAGTCGATCCCACAGTAGTCCTGCTCGATGCCGGAGTCATCTAGTTCTAGCAGTACGGTTTCGTCGAGGCCATTGCAAAGCGATTCCGTGTCCCTTGCATGGCTTGGCGTTGACGCAGCTTCATATCTCTCTTGTTCTTCTAGCACGCTGCACAGCTCCTCCATGCCCGTCATGTCCTCGGGGAAGACGGAGTGGACGGGGAGATCAACGTCTCTGTTGGGTCGAATGCAGCCTAGCATTTGCGCAATGTGTTGGACGACGGGCTGACCCCGGTCATTGAGTTGGGGCTCACCCACCTCCCAAGCTTGCGAGTTCCTGACCATGCCGTACAGCTTGCAAACGGTTGCTATCAGGATGGATTGAGTGTGCTCCAGTACCTCGGCGTATCTGCGTGCGCCGTGTTAGTAACATCACATGGGCTGTGTGAAGCACATTACCTACCCTCTAGGCGTCTGTTTATATGTAATGGTTCTCCTGACGCTGGCTATGCACATCACCTCGTCGTCCTTGCACCTTTTACAGGGGATCTCGCCATCGCACTGGTTGCATCCATGAATTCCACGGACAGGGTTGTAGGGCTTGTGGTTTGGATCACCTACCTTTATCTTCTTCATTCTACACCTCATACATGCCTTCCGAACCCTCCTCTGGGGCCTGGCCGTCATAGTCCCGTGCATGCTAGTATGGATATGTCCGGACGAGGCCCTGGTGATGGTACGCTTGGAGGTATGACATTGCTGCGTGACTGACTTGCTGGTAGAAGCGGTGCTTTGCAGAGCAAACTTGGCTTCCACTCCTCCGCGGGAGGACAAACGCCGGCGACTAGCCATGTCCGTTGTAGTGATAATATGAGGTGAGATGTAGGCAAAGGTGTAATAAGGGAGACAGGCTGTATCTGTCGATAAAACACCAGCTTCTCCGCCGAGCAAACGCCCAGGCCCACTGCTCCCAAGGTAACAGTGGTTTATGTTATACGCGGCAGCATCTGGAACCCTAACGTGGTGGGTAAAAGATGTCCAAATGGCCTCAACAAGTGATACAAGGCTCTTACAAGCGGGGCCTGCAGGAGTTTCATCCTTTATAATAGAATCAGCTTCGCCCAAATTGGTCGTGACTGGTTCCACCAAGGAGCTGCTGGCGAGCGAGGTGTTGCGCCTGTTGCGACTGCCGCCGGATCCGTAACTGATCACCGTGTGCCACACTTCCGGGAACGACATACATCACATTTCCCACTTTTTTATTTTATGCAAGAAGGAGCCATGTGACCCACGGCCGTTGTCTGTCTGTCGGTGCTGCTGAGGTTAATTCAAATTGGTTAGAGTCAATAATATGCCAGGTGGGAACCCAGGTGTTCGACACCGCTGTGCTCTGTACGAAGTAATACTAGGGGGTTCCACCTAGATGGGGGGTTCGTTAAAAAGCCTGCCAATTGGGAAAAGCTGGTACTTCGCAGCCCTGTGAATTTACTAGTAAATGGAGGTGTTTTGTTTTTGGGATAAACACAAAAGCCCCTGCCACAAGTATCACTCGCCTATCTTTTCTAGCCAGTCAGTTGTCAACAAAGGTTCGTTGCTATTGCGTCCTTGGGCCCCCAAATCAGATCGAATAGTCTGGTGCTAGATCCGAGGTTACTCAAGAATCTTGTTGTCCAACAACTGGTCTTTCGTCTGCTTGGCTCCCGGCTTTAAGGTGGCCATAGCTGCCGTAGCTGTCAGAGCTGCATTTGAGCTTGCGGGCTGTGCAGCTACTACATGGGAGCTCCCGGTCGCACTTCAGCTTTTTTCTTCGGCAGGATTCACACGATACGGGGTCATGTTGTCATACTCAGAAACGCACTACGGATGTTTAGTGTTAATGGCTGATCATTCCCCAAGAAAGGCCGGTCTAATTACTTCGTACTGTCGGATAGATCGGATATCAGCAACCGACCCAGATACGGCACGGCGCAGCCCGTACCGTAATACGTAGTAATATCACTGGTAGGATACCACGCATAGCCGTTGCAGCCGGGAAAGAAGCTTGAGACGACCATGCACAGGTGTGCCCAAATGGGACTAAACACGCAGCCACCAAATAGGCCCCATGACCATCTGGCAGCTCCCGACAGCCAACCATTTGAGCCTGGTGTTGCGGGGTACCCCGGACTTCGTTGCCGTTCTCCTTCACTACTTTTGGTAGCCCATTCCAACGTTATATTTATACATGTTGGGTTAGTTACCTCAAATACATTTTTCTTTGAGCACTTCACGCTCCCCAAAAAAACCATTACTGCAATGCATTGCTCGTACGCCTCAACAACACGTGCCCGTATGCGCTGCCTGTCCGTTCCACTGAGGACGTCATGGCGAATGGTTTCAACGGCTAGCCGGGCATCCACACGGCGGGTCAAGTTGCCTGCAGCTCCGTCCCCAAAACTAGTGTCACCACCCTGGCATTCCGAGCGGATTCCTGCAGCAGTGATGTCGATTCGGTCTGTTTCGTCCGAAGCAGGATCTGACAACGGGCATGCAACTTCGAATCATACTCGGCTAGTCTTGATAGTAGCTCTCTCCGCTGCCGTGGTGCTTAATTCCCTTGTCTACCGTCGCTGGGCCTGGGTTCAGTTGAATTTGACGGAAGAGAAAGGAGCCGGAGTGGAAATTGATCCAAGCCCCGGCAATCTTGTACGTGGATCTCCTGATTGTTCCTAGTACTAGACCCCCTAGGCATGACTGATACGGACCCTAAGCCTGTCATCTCCCTCATACCTATATCGCTGCGTCAGAAGGCAGACGCTCATCTGGAATTTTACGAGACTCTCCATGAGCAGCCGCTAGACGTAACAAAACTGCCCATAGAGGAGGCGATCCTCACAAGCGCGCCAGATGTCCCGCCTGGAATTGAGCGCGATTATCCTGTACTCCTCCAAGTGCCACTGACAACCACGACCAAGACCACACAGATTACGAGTCAGTATAAATACGAGCAGTGGACATTTAACAACAGCGTCCCCGCGCCATTCGTCCGCGCACGAGTTGGCGATGTGGTAGAGCTGAGGCTTACGAACAAGGACGAGACGGGCAACCCCCATAACATCGACAGCCATGCTTTTACAGGCCCCGGTGGCGGAGCGGCCGTGACAACCGCCGAAGAGAACGAGACCAAAGTAGGGCGTTTTAAGCTGCTTTGTCCAGGGCTATACATATACCACTGTGCCGCCGCACCCGTGCCCGTCCACATCGCCAATGGCATGTACGGGCTCATGTACGTGCAGCCAGCCGAGGGCGACCTGTCGCCGGTGGACCATGAGTACTACGTGATGCAGAGCGAGTATTACCACGAGCCGCCCGAGGTGCTCGACGACGGGCGCCCTTCGTCGGTGGTGGAATTTTCGTATCCCAACGGGCTGCGCGAGGAGCCTAACATAATCGTCTTCAATGGCACCGACTCAGCCTTAACGCGGGATAGGCCTCTCAAAGCCGCCGTCGGTGAAACCGTCCGCATCTTCTTCGGCAACGCAGGCCCCAACTTGACAAGCTCTTTCCATATCATCGGCAGTCATTTTAGAAATGTGTACCGGGATGGCGACGTCATAAGCCCACCTGGGCGTTTTATCCAGACCGTCAGCGTCCCGCCGGGCGGGTCGACCATTGTGGATCTCAAAATGTTCGTTCCCGGCAGTTACACCATCGTGGATCATGCTATATTTCGCTTGGATAAGGGCGCTGTCGGCTTCTTGAATGTCTCTGGCAAAGCAGCAGCCGACGTTTATGAGAGTGCGGCCCCCCCTGCGCCATGCGTGGGGTGTAAATTACATCCCTGACGACACTATTGGCGTATCCTTCAAGTTACGTCGGATGGTGTTTGTTTCGGCACGTTCGCGAATACGAATGCTTGAATTGATGGGACCCCGGCTATCACGTTGTATCTCTCTTGTTAATGATCTATCACCTAGGCTCAGGTTCCTAGTGCAATCCTGACCAAGTCTCCAAAGTCTGCTACGAGATGTCTACGGCGACAGGTCGGATGTTAGGGTCGCGGACATGGTATGAGGAGGCCGATAAGAAAATTCTTGGCAAGTCAGTCACAGAGCGAGCGCGTGAAACGCGCAAGTTAGGAATATAGCCTCTACTGAGATGAAGTGAACTCATCCTCACCCGTCTTCAAACGCCATACATGAAGCAACTGTAGATTCCTCACCTCCGTCGAAGCTGGCCAACTGATGTGTTCAACGAGGACCATTGACATTATATCCAACGCTATAGAGAAAGCGGAATAAAACGGAGGAAAAGAGTTGAGGGGTGGAGGACGGTATAAATACACATGCAGCTCGCACTCATGCGACGCTGAAGACCTGCCGCCTCATATCCTGGGGGCAGAATATTACTCTGTGCTCTCTAAGACAGGATTTGCATTATTCGCGATGGTTGTTGTACCCCCGCCTTCTTTTGCCTGTCCTGAGCCAAAATGCTCTCGAAGCTCGGCAGCTCGCCGGCATATGGTTCATAGATGGTCTCGACACCGATCTGGAGTGGTAGAGCCCGTGGAATCTCCGTGTTGGTTCCCAATTTTGAAGCCACTGAAGCTACGGATTCAGCCGATGAGACAACGAAGACGAAAGACCCGGATGCGAACACGGATGATGACACCGGGCCCAAAGGCGCTTTTGACAGTGTATCTCAAGGACCTTCTGTGACCCGGACCTCCGGAACAGGTGACGATACTGGGAACGGTACTGATGTTGACCCAGATTGTGGTGACCTAGATTTTTCTAGATGTTGATGGATCTGGTGTCGGTTCGACTATTGAGATTGGACTCGAGGTAGCTGCCGAGGATGGGTTCCTTTTCTTTTAATAACTCAAGTTTACTTGAGTGGCTTTAATGAGGTAAACGAGCATGTGGTACAATCGGAAGAAAGCTATCTAGCATAGGTATATCAAGTAGAAACCAATCGACAATTATCCGCCCGAGTATAGTAACACAACGTAGCGCGCGGAACCTGTTGAAAGCTTACAAATATAGGAACAATGTAGACAAACCAATATCCTGGCACTTCTAGGATGGTGGGGGTTTCCCGCGCGCGCGGGACTAAAT
>JABSTB010000495.1:0-72238 GCA_013756995.1 Neonectria neomacrospora | reverse complement strand
ACACTCAGAAGCACACTCAGAAACACCCTCAGAAACACACTCAGACACCCACTCAAATACCCATTCGGATGCCCACCAAGACATCCTTTCAGATGCCCACCTTGACGCTCACTCCGTTACTGAAAGCCATGGACACCAGTCTATTCACAGCGGACGAGAGTCTGTCACCAGCCACAGAGAGTCCGTCCACAGTCATGCAGAGTCTACTCGAAGTCACGCTCGAGAGTCGGCGCACAGCGCCGAAGATGACTACATCTCTCGCTCCGCCAGTGCCCGCCAGTCCGACTCTCACAGATCAGTGACTGCCAGCAGCCACCACTCAGCAGAAGACGACCGCGGCAGCTCTCACCATGAAAACGACGACGATGTGTTTAGCGACCACAGCCCCCGGAGTTCTATGGGCTCGCTGTCTGAGTCGGAGCACAGAAAGATGGAAAAGATTGCGCAGATGGATAGATCCCCTCGCATCTCGGACATCAGCCAGTACGAGCCAGACCAACGCTTTGTGCCCACTTTCAGAGAGACTCCCCGACCTGCTTTCAGGTCTCCCTCCTCTGTCAAAGCCATGCAGATGTCCTCACCACCAGCGTCAGTGCTGGGATCTCCCCGCGCTGGCAGGCGAGGCTTGCCAACCGTGTCTCGCCTGGGATCTCCTAGCATCTCTGCGCAGTACTCCCCCAAGAAGACACCCCCTCGCTTTAAGAGAGCCACTCCGCCGCTCGTGCTTCTACACGTTACTCTCCTGCCACTGCGATGGGGTTGGGGAGACGTGCTGGACCGTGCCACGACGGATGATCTGAGCCAGGACGGTAAGACGCTTCGGGATGCCTGGCGACAACTCCAGGACCGCATGGGAGACACAACTGTTGAGCGCGGTATCCTGCTGCCTCATCCTCAGAACGACTACGAGGTTCTCGAGGAGCGGTTGCTTGAGGCTCTGGAGCTGCCTATGCGACGCCGTGCTCGGATCCTCGAGTGTGGTCACTACCTTGGCCCATCAAACGAGATGACGCTCATAGACGAGTCGGACAGCGAAGATGAAGACTACGACGAGGACGACCGACGGATCTCGCGGCGGACTTTGGAGCAGCAGGTGCACTGGTGCAAGACATGCCGCACCGACATCCGCTACGACTCGCTCGGCCCTGGCAAGATCTTCCGCGTCAAGGTGTATGCGTCCAACGGTCTGATGAAGGCCGGCGCGTGGGAGGCCTGCTGGAAGGAGATGGAGCGGGTGGACGTCGAAATTGAGCCTCTTGTCGACCCCAAGGCTCAGGGGGAGCTGAACAGACTGGAAGCTCAACAGGAACGGGAGTTGGAGATGCAGGAGGAGCAGTATGAGGACGAGCTGGATGATCTCCACGACGATAATTACTCCGACCATGAAGATCTGGAACGCGAAGCGCTGGAGCGTGAGGAGTTTGAGCGCGAGGAGCTTGAGCGCGAGGAGCTTGAGCGTGCCGAGCTTGAGCGTGCTGAACATGAGCGTGCTGAACATGAGCGTGCTGAACATGAGCGTGCTGAACATGAGCGTGCAGAGCTGGAACGTGAAAAGCTGGAGCGTGAAGAGCTGGAGCGTGAAGAGCTTGAACGCGAAGAGTTTGAGCGTGCTGAACTTGAGCGTGAAAAGCAAGAGCGCGAAAAGCTAGAGCGTGAAGAGCTTGAGCGAGAAGAGCTGGAACGTGAAGAGCTGGAACGCGAAGCGCTGGAGCATAAAGACCCAGATCACGAAGACCTCTTGACGCGCGAGGGGCCCGAGCATCATGATGAGCCCCTTGAACGCCAACAAGACGATGAAGACCAACACGAGGGGCACCGCAACCTTGATAAGGAACTTCATGAGGATCACGTCTCGGAGCATTCTGGCTCGGACGCTCACGAAGATGAGGTTCATGACAAGGAGCCCTCCTTCTTGGAGCCCGAGCCTGTCGCTGAAGCAACTCCTGCTCCTGAAGTCCACGATTCTACTCCGGACTCAGAACAACATCAAAGACGAGAATCTGAGAGACTCCGAGAAATATACGGTGACGCCCCTACCCAAGATGACGAGTCCCAACATCAGACTCACCAACAATACGAGGAGCGCCAGCAGCCCTCAACCGAACATAACCCCAACTCTCGCGGGCCACCTGCCTCTGCCGAGGCCTATGCCCAACGCGCCCAGCCGCCTAAGGACGCCAGCCTCCAGGACCTATTGCTCGAGTCAGTGCGCGTCCTGATGCAGGATAAGAAGAACGTCCTTATCGGCTTGTTGAGCATACTGATCCTCATGCTCGCTCTGCGGAGCGGTCAACCTCAGGTTGATCCACGAACGTTCCAAACGTTGGTGGTGACCCAGGGGGTGCCAACGGTCACGGTTACGCAACTGCCGTTGGCGACGGTGGCTGATAGGCAAATTGGGGCCCAGGTCGAGGAGGTTGCGGTTCAGGAGAGCCTGGGGCAAGATATCGCTGTTTTGGAGAGCCATGTTGAGAGTCAGCTTGAGGAGACTACAACTGAGAGCCAGGCTGTGGAGAGCCAGGTTGCCGAGAGTCAGGTTGCCGAGAGCCAGGTGGAGGAGATTGAAGCTCAGGAGAGCCAGGTGGAGGAGATTCAAGCTCAGGAGAGCCAGGTAGAGGAGATTCCTGCTGAGGAAAGCCAGGCGGAGGAGATTCCTGCTGAAGAAAGCCAGGTGGAGGAAATCTCAGCCGAGGAGAGCCAGGTGGAAGAGAGCAACATCGTTGAGCGTGAGGGTATTCCCGACAGCCATATCGAGGAAAGCCCCATTGTTCAGGAGAGCGCCCCCACCGAGAGTCTTGCAATTGCCGAGACCAGCTCTATTCCTAAGAGCAGCCAGACGACGGGCTACGCATCCTCAAGCAACCGCCTCGACCCTTGTGCCTCTTGCACTCTGTCTCGCGACGATCAGGCCTCGACCAGTCAAGCACCAGAGGACGCACCCGCTCCGGAACCACTTCGCGAAACGGAGACCATCATTTCGGAGAGAATTGTGCGCATTGTCGAGACTGTGACAGAAGTTGAGACGGCGACGGCGACGATCAGAATCACTGAGACGGCGTCTATCTCAGTGACTATCCAGCCTGTATCGCATGCTACTCAACCTAGTGAGCTGTTTGACGCTACACCGTCCAGCGAGCTTGAGCAGGCTGAGGAGCCCGTTCCCTTCGAGTCCGTTCCTCAAGAATCCGCCGCTCCTATCGACGTCTTGGTTCAAGGGTCTGTGACTCTCGACGAGATTGACGGTGCTGAAGACGTCGAGCCTGTGGATGAAGCTGTCGCAGAGCCTAGCGTCGAGGTCGAGGTCGAGGAACCCGTCGCTGAGGAAAACCTCCAGGTTGAGGATGCCGACTCTCTTGACGAGCCGGAGGCAAAGTCAGAGTCAGAGCCTGAGCGAGAGCTATAGCGAGCCATGTTTTCCATGCCTGATGCGAGTGCCATGAAGGATATACCTGGGACGTGTTTGATGATTGGGTTTCTTGTAGCGAGACTGTATACTGCGAGTCACAAATGTTTATAATTAGGATTGTTCATAGGGTCAATATGAATATTAAACGAATTCAAGATCACCACATGCCACTCTAACGCCATGCTAGGCCTTTATTCATGGTATATAGCCGCATTCCCTTTATATATCCCAACCATTACGATGCCGGTGGAGTGCCTGTACCTGTCCTGTGCCCATCCGTGCCTTTTCCTGGTGAACCTGGGCACTCACAACCTGATGTAAATATCCATACAGTCGATCCTCCACTCTCGCTTTCCTAGCAGACTGCGCAACCACTCCACCCCCAGGCCAGTCCACTCAGCCCTGCGTGCAGCAGCTGCATCCAAGGCGGCATTCGTCACGGCGGTAGCAGTCGAGTTGATCATCTCGACGACGCTCGCGTTAAACAGGTCGGCAGAGTCGGGTAGGACATCCGTTGGCAAGGAACGACTCGAGGAGCCGGATCTCGGGAGGAACCAGTTGCTGCCAAAGTCGAAGAAGCAGCGATCGGACCAGTTGCACGAGGTCAGGAAGAGGATGAGGAGGAGGATGGAGCAGTAGACGCAAGGCCGGTTGAGGAAGTATGTGCAGACGAAGAAGAGGAAGATGAAGGCCGGCGAGGCGTTGGTGGGGATGAAGAGGAGGGGGAGCCAGCTGTTTCCGTTAGCATCAACGACTACAACGACGTCAACGAGGAAAGAGAGACATACCTTCGGAGGCAGAACATATCGGCGACGGGAGCGACTGGGGCCAGATGTCGCGATGCGCTTGGTGGTGTTGACTTGTCGAGGTTGAGACTCGGGAGCGTAGCGTCACGTCACTCGTGCAGCGGCAACATGTGACGACGGAACAGTAGCGAGCAGTTGGGAGCCAAAGGGAAAAGTTGAGGCGGGCGACCAAGTGTCTTGGTTCCCAAAGACGGGATAGCCTGTTTTCAGCCGAGAGGAATTAACAATACTGGTAAGGCGACGAGGCGAAGAGGGCCAAGATAGATTGATAGAGTGACGAGAGAATGGATCCCGCCGCTGTCTGCCAAAAGTTTGAGGTGCACCCGACAGCCAACTGCAGGCGGGCCACGCTTGGCGAACGGCCACGCCTGCGCCACATGCTCCTGGGTTATCCCGAGGAAGTGTGGTTGGGGCAATCGGCAGCTGGCCACTAAACGGCACTGCAACGGCCAGGCTTGGGCACTAATTGAATGGCCAGCACAGCGACCGCCCAACCGTCGCCAGCGGGATTCCTAGCGCACTTAGGCCCTACGAACCAGCCCGGCAGGTACCAAGAGAAGCACTGCCCCCACTTGGGCCACAGATGGAGAGCAAAGCAATGCCGGCGGATAATTGATTCAGCCGCAGCCGCCCGCCTCCAAGCCCGAAACCGACCCAGCAAGGCAAAAATATGGAGCCTCGCGTTCACACTCTCCACAGCTTCTACCACGTCACTCATCACTGGGCGCGCTGCAATGACTGGGCGTGACGGGCTGTGACTGGCTGCGACTGGTTCTTCAACAGCTCTGACGGGCACTGACACTGGCGTAGCGTCGCGTTGGGCTCCCATCCGCCAGCGCGCTGTGCAGCCAGCCATCGCCAAATTCCGCCAGAGCAGGCGCCATCCAACCCGCCGTCCGCCTTCCCGGCCACTTTCCCAATTTGTTTCTCCTGCTTTTTTTTCTGAGGCGAGGTGACTAACCACCACCACCACCACCACTAGTCTACCACGTACCTTCCCGCCTCACCTAAAACCCTTCCCCATAACATCTCTCCCATCACCGCCTCGCCTCATTGTAAGGCAGGCTTCCCCCCTTCTATCCCGCTCTCGCCATCTCTTCCTCTCTCACCCTCTTCCTCTCGTTCGATTCTCTTTGTTGTCTCTTCCGTTCGCATTCGGACCGGCCTATCTTGCTTCCGTCCGATATCTTCCATTGACGCATACCGAGACGCCGCAGTCGCAGAGGTAGCTTTCCGTTATCCTCTCGCCGCACTTCCCGATTGTCACGATGGACATGGATATGCCCCCGGCGCCCACGCCGCCCGTCAACAGCATGAACATGGGAGCGTCCAACTCGGATCGTACTGCCAACTTGCTAAACTTGCTCAAGTTTAGCACTTCCGGTGGCTCGCAGCTGCAGAACCAGGCTGCGCGCGAGCAAAACCCGGTCCAGCAGTTGCCGCAATACCAGCATCAAGCCCCGGAGCCTCAGCAGCAGCAGCAGCAGCAATACCAGCAACAGAACCAGTATCTGCAGCAGGTCCAGCAGCAGCAGTCGCACCCGCAGCACCAGCAGCTTCAGCCTCTGCCGTCCACCGGCATGCCCCAGGCATTCCCGGCTGCTGCTCTGCACCAGCCGGCGCCCTCCTCTGCTGACCCGACCGGCCTTCTCGCTGCTCTCATGCGTGGAGCCCACGAAGCCGAAGAAGCCAAGCAGGCCGCGCCGCCTCCTCCCCAACAGGCTTCCACCTCGTTTGGCAACGGATCGCCGCCTCCCGATACGCGATCCTACCTGCTGAACCTCCTCAATCGCCCCAAGCCTAGCCAGGGAGAGCAAGCCATGCTTGCCGAGTCGTCGCGATCCGACAACTTGACACCCCAGTCACCTGAAAACGTGGCTGTCGACCCTGCCCGCTACCAAGGTCAATACCAGCAGCAGCAGCAGCATCAAATCCACCCACCACAGGCAATGCCCTACTCCATGCTACAGTACCAGGCCGAACAATACGTCAAGAACAACAACCCTCCCGGTTACGAGTACTCGTCTCCACCGTCGCAGGAGCCCGCCGAAGTCTCCTCAGCCCTGTACCAGCAGCTCATGGGCACCCTCTCTCAGTCGTCGTCAATGGGCCAGCAGAATCACAACCAGCTCACCCAGAGTCATCACTCTCAATCTCCCAACGCTGCCTCCTTCCACATTATTAAGAAAGACTCGCCGGCTGGCTCGCAGCATTACGACCAGAGCGGTAGCCACCCGACCTCGCCAAACCACATCCGCCGCAAGGCTACACGCACCTCGTCTCTTCACTCGCATCCCTCGGTTAAGCAGACCCCTCCCACGTCTGAGTTCGACAGCTATGTGTCTGCCGACAAGAACAGGGAGACGGTCTCTGAGGCCATCAGTGACATCGCCGACAAAGCCGACCACGAAGCCCGTGAGGCCCTCGAGCGAGCTGAGCATGACCAGGTCCAGGCTGAAATTGCCGAAGACCTCGATGCCATGCTACACGCTAAGTCGGACAAGGAATTTGATGACAACGCTCAGGCTGCCGCCCAGGCAATTCAGTCGGAGCTCGAACGTGAGGAGAACGAGGGCGTTTTGGAAGAGGCACTGCCCTCGGATGTCGCCGAGACCGTCCGCGAGATTCTTGACGAGGCTGCCCTTGGTGTGGCCGACAGCTGGGAGAGCGCTGACCAAGACGAGATTGTCGTTATCGAGGAGAAGGAGCCTCCTCCTGTCAAGGTGTTTAATTTCCCCATGAAGCCATGGATATCCATTACGCTCCAAGAGGAGGGCACCGAGCCGCGCCCGCAATTCCGCGATGAGACCATCATGGATATTGCCAGACTCAAGAAGGAGTTTGATCAGATTGACCGGAACCTATACACGGCGACGGAGAACTACATGGCCTACGGTATGTCCAAGCAGGGGGGTCTGCGTGTCATTCGCCAGGAGGATGGCAAAGACGCAAAGATCTTTACCGACACAAAGGACCGCATCTTCAATGTTGCCATGTCTGTCACACCCTCGGACCACAACGGCGCTCATCGTGAGGCAATCATCGGCACCGGCATTAGTGGCACTATCTACTGGGTCCAGATCAGGGACGGCGAGAAGGACCACATCGAGGACGCTCACCTTGAACAATACGGCTTCGCCCTGCCACCCATGATCTCCCAGGAGGGCGATGCGCCAGGAGGCGTTCTCAAGACGCGCGCCCGCACCTCCACCAACCACCCCGAGTACTTTGCCGTTGGACGCGGCAAATCCATCAACCTCATCTGGCCCTCGTATATCTTGCAGAACAACCTGCTCAAGCCTGGCCACGACCGCGTTGTCGACACCGAGGCGCTTTCCAAGCAGTGCTCTCTGAAGATCAACACGGGCAAGGCTGGTAAGGATTTCACCTTCAGCCAGGACGACTCCGTCATTGTCTCCCTTGATAAGTCCGGTCGGGTCAAGTTCTGGGACGTTCGTGACTTGACCGCTGTCAAGGAAGGCTCCGATCCCCGCGCGCCCACACCTGCGCTGACCTCCCTTGAGGTTAAGGAGCCGTTGATGACTCTGGCTAGCACCCCCGAGGGCGAGAAGGCATGGCCCACATCAGTTATCCTCCTGGATAAGCAACGCCCCTATCAGAAGCAGTGCGCCCTCCGCTACATGATTGTTGGCATGAAACAGAACCATACCCTCCAGCTCTGGGATCTGGCCCTCGGTAAGCCGGTTCAGGAGTTCAACCTCCCCCACAGCAAGGAGTCAGACGCCGTCTGCAGCGTCATGTACCACTCCGCCACTGGCATGCTCGTCATTGGCCACCCTACTCGCAACTCGGTCTACTTTGCGCATCTGTCGGCTCCTAAGTATAACCTTAAGAGCGTGTCCCAGGCCGAGTACATCCAGCGCCTTGTCGCCCAGGATGCCTCCATCCCTCAGCCGGATAGTACCGCTGTTATCAGCGGAGTGAGAGAGTACTCCTTCGCCAACCGTGGAATCCTGCGCAGCCTCGACATTCTTTGCAACCCTGCTATGGTCCAAGATGCCGACGAGCCCACTCTGTTTGAGCTTTACGCTATGCACTCCAAGGGTGTTGCTTGCTTGCTCATCAAGCAGAATGAGCTCGGCTGGTCTAAGGACAACAAGGTTCTGGATGCTGTTGACGCTGTCGCCCAGGGCGTTGTCACTGTCTCCAAGCTCAAGACACCTCTTCCCGTGGAGCCCGTCGTTAATGCCGAGAGTATCCCAATTCGTGTCGTTAACCGTGGACCTTCTAAGGAAACGCTCCAGGTGACGGCTTCACTGCCTGAAACGCCCCAGCGCGGGTCCGATTCTGTTACTCCCGTCAAGGTCAAGAATGAGCCAAAGGAGGCTGAAACGCCTGTCCAGTCGGCCAAGGAGTCGCAATCGGAGAAGCCTGAGCGCAAGTCGCGCAAGAAGAAGAACGCCTCCAACCAGGATCCCGCCACTAACGGAGCCACACCTCGTGCTGGCAAGGAGCCCAAGGCGGCCCCTGTTCCCGTCGCCGCTGCCACGGTGTCTCAGGAGGCCTTTGACTTGGCCATTTCCGGACTCGAGTCCCGCCTCAGCTCTAGCATGTCGGAGACGCTCAAGGGCTCTCTCAAGACTCTCAACGGCAAGATCGACGAAGGCGTTCGTGTTCGCGATGAGAACTTCAACCAGCACCAGCTCAAGCTGCTCGATATGGTTTCCGAGGTTCTCAACGAGAATACTCAAAAGGTTCTTGAGTCTCTCATTCATCACCAGTTTACCGATCTGGTGATTCCCGCTATCGGCGATAAGGCTGGCAAGGCCGTCAATGACATGCTCAACAACAAGCTGCAGCCCCATGTGTCATCCTCCGTTCAGAAGGAGATTCAAAGCGCGCTGCCCCATGCTCTCAACCGGTCTCTGCGCTCAAGCGACTTTGTCAACGCCATCTCGGATCGTGTTAGCTCTTCCGTCGCGTCTAGTGTGCAACAGGAGGTCCTGGCCACTCTGACCCAGAGATTGACCCCGACCTTTACCACCATTGCTACCCAGGCGTCTCAGCGGGTTGCTGGCGAACTCCACCAGCAATACCACGACCAGTTTGAGCACATGAAGGCCCAGAACGTGGCCGATGCTAACAAGATCGACCAGCTGTTGTCGTACGTCACCCGTCTGACCGATATGGTGTCGACCATGGCCGCCTCCCAGTCTTCGCTCCAAGCGGAGTTTCTTAAGTTCAAGCAACAGCCGCCTGTGCACGAGCTCCCTGGCGTCCCTGGACCTCAGCACAGCAATCATGGCCAAATGTCTCACTACGGCAGCAACATGTCTCAAAATGCGCCCAGCCACACAGGCAGCTTCCCTCCCAGCCAGGCCCCGAGCAACCCACAGTACCTGGGAAGCCCTCAGTATGTTCGAGGCTCTCAACAGCTGAGCAGTCCTCAGGGCTCTGTTCCCGCTTCCGAGTACGTTACTCCCGCGAGTAACGTTAACGCGCTGGCTGGCGCCTACGCGAACCAGATGAACAAGACAGAGACGGAGGCGGATCACGACCTGCTGCAGCGGATCCGAATCATCGAGCAGGCCATTCAAGAGGGCCGCTTCCAGGAAGCCATGATCCAATGGATCCAGAGTGGTCGTGAGGAAGAAATCTTCCACCGAAGTCTCAGCCGCTTCCCACCAGCCAAGTTTGAGAGCCTGCCACCACTGATGTTGCTCGTCGTCATTGCAACCATTTCCAAGGACCTGCGACCCAACCCTCGTCTCAAGGAGGAAGTCGATTGGATCGAGATGGCTCTCCGAGCATTTGCCGAGAACCTGTCGGCTTTCGTAAGTTCGTCCTGATTAACGTTTGAGCATAGCTAACAATCCACAGGAATGGGAACAACAGGGTTCTCGAGATGTGATGAAGAGCACCTCTCAGACGATGCAGCTCCTCATTGGCCGTGTCCAGCCTCTCATCGGTGGCATCCAGGATGGTTTCCCGACTGACCCCTTCCTGGCCAACGTTGAGAAGGCCAAGCTGGAATGGGTTGTGCGAACCTCGGAGCAGGTTCTCGAGTCTTTCGGCCCACGACGCTACGAGTAATCGCCTGGTCTCGATGAACCAAGATTGTCGTTCCAACGTCTTTTCATAGTCTTGGCCAGAACGGATCTGGTCAAGCTTGGCTGCACTTTATGACTGAACGATGTACATCAGGGAACATCACATAGGAGCATTTCGGCGACTTGCGGTCGCAATTATTTGCATTAGTAGTGGACCTTTCATTTGCGCGTTCTTGTTTCTTCGAAGTCGGCTTCGTCTTGGGTGACGTTTCGGGACGTATGCGACGCGGTGCAATGATACCCCAAAGGGGGAGAGGAGTGTCGATAGTGGAGGCGGAGGGAAAAGGATGTGTTTTTTAGTGTATGTTGATAAGAGGGCGTTTCAGGAATGAATGAGTTGCGTTGATTCGACTACCTTTCTACTGTGTCACTGGTGCTTGTATCTTGGTCCTCGGTCCTTGGTCTTTATGGGTTGGTGACTGAAGGGACAACTGCGAGCGTGTATGGACCGAGCAAGCTTGCTCGAATCATGACTATCCTTGTCCAGTTCAGTCGCACTTTGTCCCATCAAAGAAGCTTAGTTACCTACCAAATGCCCGCCCGCACTACTAGCTAGGGACAAAGTTAAAAACAGTCACCTCGAAGTGGAGAAACAAACGTCTCTTGATAACAACTCACATAATGTCAGTCCTCAGGCCCGTGCTTAGACAATAACTAATTCATGGAACTGTAGAGGCCTTTTCATTTAATCGTCGTGGTCCATTATTTAGTTTAGTAGCTTTTCTACTACTCTTAGCTGTTTTCCATTGAAGTTTCCATTCTAAGATAGTTGCACATCACTCCGCAGTCAAATTAAGGATGATCATCTAATATCACCCTTCGATATCCGCTATCCTTGGCCGAGATTGTCAGTACTTGGTTACGGGCAGAGCACAAGAAAGATATCACATACATAGTCTATCGCAAGGTTCATCTGCCGGTTAGTCTGCTACAGAGTCTGACCTCTTTGGCTTCCCTCAACAATTTCGTTGCCCTAGATGACACGTAGAATCAATTCATGTATATAAAGATACTCCTTTCCCAACCGGAAAGGTAGAAATCAAGAGTTTCTCATCATCCTAGATCATGATTACCGGATGTCACATACGAGTTCATGACTACGCGGCGCACTGATGCTGCCTCATGTGAATGCTGTCCTCGGCGTTGGATTTGGGCAAAAAGTTCGCCGGGGCTTCAACCGGCGAAATGCGGTGCTATCGTCACCAGGACAAGAGTGCCTATGAGTCTATGACGGGAAGAGGTGGTGACCTCATATCTTGCACCACAATGGAGTTGGTGTCTGACGAGTGGTATTCTGCTATGGCTGATATGCACCTCATCCAGCTAACATTTCAACACAACAATGCTGTTGACGGCGAGGGGGACGCACGCGATAAGTACGTTGCCCGCCAACTGTTTCGGAAACTCGCATCTGATGGGCGGCTGGCCTATAGATTCAACCCTCAGGCAGGCGAGGGTCGTGAGCCCACATTCCGGCTCTTCTCTGAGGATCTGCGACCATCCAATATTTTGATTGATAAGGATCTCAGGGTAGTTGGTGTCATTGACTGGGAATTTGCCTACGCAGCCCCGGCCAAGTTCTTCTTTGATCCTCCCTGGTGGGTCCTCTTGAAATATCCTGAATACTGGCCAGGTGGGTATGGGGATTGGATGGAGGCCTATGAGTCTCGTTTTCGGACTTTTATTTCTGTCCTAGAGGAGGAAGAGAAGAAGCTGCGGGCGGAGGACAAAGTCGAGGATGGTCTCAAAGGTCTCTCCATCTCGGATGACAAGAGTTTGTCTCTCTCGCAGCAGATGCGAAGAAGCTGGGAGAGCAAGTCCTGGATGATTCGCTATGCAGCAAGAAACAGCTGGGCTTTCGACTCCCTTTTTTGGAGGTACCTGGACCCCAGGTACTTTGGCGAGAATGAGGACGGTGATCACCACGCGAGACTCCCTCTTCTTAGCCAGCAGCAGACTGATGATGCAATGGAACCGTTTATTGAGTGTAAGATGGAGCAGAGTAAGGAACGGATCCTAGTTCAGTGGAATGATGAGGATGCGAAAGCTGAACTGAGTAAGGTTATGCGGGCGGCAGGCGGCGGGCGGCACAGCTAGTCTAGTGTGTAACTAGTGACGTCGTCGACTAGCGTTGACCCAATTTCTTGCAAGCCATTCTAAGTCTTTGTTCTGAGACGGTATGGAAGCGAGGACGACCACAGCGTCAATCGAGTTGAGTTTGACGTCTCGAAACATGTTATTAAAATGTGTTTCGTAACCGTCTACCGGTATCTACCCAAGTCTATAACAACCTTGGCCCTACCCGTTTACTCATAAATGCACGCCGGCAATGTTGTCGCCAATCCTGACAGTGACGTATAAAACAGAAAAAAGGAAAAGGATTTTATTACATCCTCTTGGGAACGACCCTCGTCTTGGGATCCACTAGATCCAGCCGGTTGAGAAGGGGCGCAAAGATCCAGTCCTGGATGGGCTTCAGGATGAGCACAATCTCGTTGATTCTCCAGCCTAGGAATGGGATCATGGCGCCGACGGCCGCGTCCGTCAGGAAGTGGTTGGCGGTGGCGGTAATGGTTATGAGCATGGCTGTGGGCCAGAGGGGAGCAATGATTCGTAGGGGTCGGTGGGGAGAGAAGCGACACAAGGTGACGGCGAAGAACAGAGCGGTACCGAAGTGCAGGCTGGGCATGGCGGCAATGGTGAGCTGGAAGCGGTTGTTGTTCCAGGCGTTGCCGCCGGGCTTGCTGTGTAGGACGTCGATGTAGCCGTACTCCTTGGGGAGAAGACGGGGAGGTGAGCAGCGCCACAGAGTCACAATGACGAAGGCAATGACATTGTCGGCGGCAATGGTGCGGCGGACGCGCTGGAAGGTCGACGTCGGGAGGAAGGTGTAGATGTACACCAGGAAACAAACGCCAACGCTAATGTGCGAGTAGTAGATATTGGCCAAGATGGGCATCAGCCAAGCCTGCTCCTTCATGATGTACGCCTGGAATCGCTGTTCGATGTCGATGCCCAGGAAGCCCTCAACGGCGAGGATCTGGAGAGCGTGGTCGCGGGCGCGGATGAAGATGGCCTCGTTGCCGGCAATCATCCTCGCGGAAAAGGCTCGAAGAACTTGGTAGATCCTGTACGCTGTCAGTGTCTGCTACCGGCCAGAGCAATAATTCATCACCAATCATACCAGTATGTCATGTTCCAGTACCAGATCTCGACGAGGAAGGGGTAGGCGTTAAAGAAGCGGGAGAGCAGGCGGAAGAGCACGTTGGGGGACTTTCGAACAGGGTTCTCGGAATAAAGAACCGTAGGCTTCAGCGGAGGGGAGGAATCGGCGTAACGATCGCCGGACTCGAGGTCATCGTCGAGGATCTCCTGGGGGAGGCTCTGGTTGCCGCGGCGTCGGTTGATGAGGCATCCTACAGTGAAGACCAGCACAATGACTGAAAGGTCAGCTTGAGAGTGTAGGGGCAATAGCAGGGCGACTTACTGGCCGGCTCAACGACGTTCTTCGCCAACTTGGTCATGATTGTGGTTGCTTGTCACGGACAAGAGCAGGGAATATCGAATATTGGATATCGAATATCGGAAAATGGGGAGGCAATCACAGGACTCTATACGGATACATGTGCGAGGACGGCAACTCAGGAGCCGAAAGAGCAAAGGAAGGTCAAGCCAGGCTGGAACGAGCGAGGAGCGTGGGCGCGAGGTCGAAGGGCACTTGTGGATTATGTAGGGAAGGAAGGGGACGGGGGGGAACCAAGGGAACCAAGGGAACCAAACAAGGAGTTGGGGTTGAGACAAACAAGTAATAAGTCGACAGGTACGAAAATGACGAAGTAGGTCACCAGTAACCAATAACCAGCAACCAATGACCAAGAACCAGGCACGAGAAACATGGCCAGCAAAGCTTACCTTTGAAGGCTTGGGCATCCGCATGCAAGCCAAAGGAACGTCCCCCGTTGAAACCCACCTGTACGAATTTCCCAGCCGATGAGCGAGACTAGAAAACATGCACAGGGTTTCTTGCTGGGGTTGGCCTAAGGTGCTAATAATAAAGCATCACCCTCTTCCAATTGCTCGTCCGGAGGGGAGAGCACAGATGCGCGTTTGCGCCCGTGGTGACCTGGACGCGATACAGCGGCCCCGGGGTGGAGGATTAGCATGGTCTGCCGCCGCGTTGTTCGTTGTTCTTTTTTTTTTGGGCCCCTCAGCCGAGGCTGATTTTTGCTGGACCAAGACCCAGGAAAGGAGGCATGCGGCGCGCAGGGCCGGAGCATTCGCGTCAAGACGGACCAGAACAAGGTGAGATTGACGGACGGGACAAGCTGGCAGCTGAAGTACGTTGGAAAGCTTGATTCGCGCCTTGCACGTGCTGGATTGCCTGAAGAGGCATCGCCCGCGGTGGCATTTCTCTCCCGGTGGATCCCACTCCCGCTGGCAAAGCCTCACTCACGCCTCTGATGAAGCCGCTACAACGTCACCACCGGGTCACTAAAGCTAAGCGGCACACAGCTCTGCGACCCTGGGAAGGGATCGCCTAGCGGGCTTTTGCCGTCCATTATCCTCCCGTTGGTGGCGCCCATTGGACCTAGTAGTCCACGGCAATGTCGACGACGAGCCTCCCTCCCGCACACCCCCTGGTGACGGCATTGGTTGTGCCGGGCTGGTCGTCGTCCCGCAGTAGTGTATCCGTAGCTGGGATGGAGGGAGGGCTTCCTCACTTCTGCCTCATATTTGGGCCATCTTTGGGGTTGGGTGGGTGCTCCAGTGGTGTGGCAAGTGTGATCAAGGAAGCGCTGGAGGGCTGAGCTGGATGATCAGCAGAACCAAGCCACCACGATGCGCTGCTTGGCTGGCTGGCTGCCTAGGCCCCCAACCGAGTCGGAGGCCAGGCGTCATAGATGCCGATTCCAGAAAACGCCGTCCCGGGAAGCGGAGGCAGAAGCGGAGTTGAGAGCTTAGAACGGGTGCGAATCGCGTCCGCAATCCCACCGCCGGAGGTTTTGCCTCGTCACTCGCACCGGATCATCCATCCAGGAGACATTTGCCGTGATGCGATGGCCAGGATGCGGATCCCTGGCTGGGCGCTCATGGCACGTTTTTCCGGGGTAGATCAGCAAATGGCTCAATGAATACGGGTCTGGCAGCTTTGCAACATGCTGATGAACATGCTAATATCGACGTCTCTCGCACTCTCTCCCCCTTTCTGCCATATTACATACTCCGTACATACAACGTACATGCTCACGGGCCTCCTCCTTCCAACGGGGAATGCGCGGTGACGGTTTTAGTCGCATTCGTATGTCATGTTTATCGCGCGGGGCGGATGGATGCGGATGCGAGAAGATGCGAGGGACGATGCGAGAGGATGCGAGGAACGATGCGAGATTCGACACGGTGCCACAGTGGTCGTGGGATTACGCTCATCACCTCCTTCCCTCCCTGGACCCCCCAATGAGGCTGTGAATGACCGAATCTAGGTCCATCTAAGGCTGAGATGATGACTGTGTTTGTGCTTGACATCATCTCACTTGCTACGCTGTCACTGCCGCTCCTTGATCCGTCAATTCACCACAGGCACACTTGATGATTCGTAAGGCTTGTTGAAAGATATCGGACTCGGCGTCTCTCCCGCACCGCCGGCTCTCTCTTCCCTCTCCGTTGTCCGACGGCGCCCGCGGCCACGGCGAGTCGGAGTCTATGAAGACCAACCCCTGTTCAAGGAGCGGGGCCGCTTCATTTAAACCGCCGTCGCTGCCCCTGTCTAACCCGAATTGATTCGATGCCCATGGCACGGTCTACCGATTTCAAGAGGCACGAACGTGGGCGCATCGAACAAAAGCCCGCCCCGGATCTCGCGGGATCGTGAGATGAATTGTGGCGCCAGGGTCTGTGGTTTGACACCAGCCCAAATCTCCAAGAAGCGGCCTATGTCCGCCCTGGACCTTGAAGTCTTGTCGATGCTCTCTCTCTCGCTCTCTCTTTGTGTGCTTTATAGGCACACTCCTGCTCTGCAACAATCGCAGCAGGCTACCACCGGAGTTGCATGCAACCTCGTCCTAGGGCTGACAGCACCGCCAGCAAGAACCAAAGCTCGCACAAGGCAACCCACGAAGCCTTCTCATGCCTTATCCCAGTTTGAACTAGGATTCTGTCGATTGATGATCCTCTTAGTTGGATGTCAGGTATGTAGTGTACGTACGTGCAGACGAGACCCCCGCCGTTACGCAACGGGCGTACGTAGGCACCGAATGAACCATCGAATCCTGGTTTTCACGGCATAGCCAACGTTAGCTCGTTGATCCTCCCCACAGAACAAAGTAGGACGCCCGGATGAAGATGCGAGTGCGAAGAATGCCATGGCGGAGGCTTTGCTATTGCCACAGTCCGGTAGGAAGTAGCAATTATAGAAATAGGGTCTTGACATGTAATATCCTGCCTGGTATACTCACACCTCTCAAGCCAAATCCTACGGTCCACAATCTCACTCGCAGATAAGCGGTAAGCCTCAAAGCCACCGAGACAACCTAAAGAGAGAGACATCAGACGCGCGTCGTCACCTCGTTTGGGGGCGGCCATGCGGTTCCAATTTCAACATCATTTCATCAACGCGTTATGCAGTCTATGTCTACTTGTCAGCCACCTTAATGACAACCTTGCCAAAGTGCGCCCCGCTGTGCAGGAACGCGAAGGCCTTGTC
The DNA here is from genome assembly GCA_013756995.1 of Neonectria neomacrospora. NCBI lineage: Eukaryota > Fungi > Ascomycota > Sordariomycetes > Hypocreales > Nectriaceae > Neonectria > Neonectria neomacrospora. The sequence goes on along the minus strand of JABSTB010000495.1, from coordinate 55,255 downwards.
GGCCTCGTCCATGGCGAAGACGCGGCTCACGACGGGGCGAATCTTGTGCTGCTCGTAGAAGCGCACCATCTCCTCGAAGCGGTCGCGCGGCCCGTTGAGGATCCCCCGCAGCGTCACGTTGCGCCGCAGCGCCAGCACGTTGACGTTGAGCTGGCGCGCGCCCGGCGTCTCCTCGTCCTCCTTGCCCGTCAGGTAGCCCACGCAGTTGATCAGCCCGCCGAACGACACGCACTCGAAGCTCTTGCGCAGCGTGCGCGCCCCGCCCGTCTCGAAGATGATGGACGCCCCGGCGCCCTTGGTCTCCGCCAGCACCGGGTCCTGCCACTCCCAGTACGTCTGGTAGTTGATGCCGAAGTCCGCCCCGAGCTCCGACTTGGCCCGCGCCAGCTTGTCGTCCGACGACGATGTGATGATGGTCTTGAGCCCGGCCGCCCGTGCGATCTGGAGGCCCGCCACCGCCACCCCGCCCGTGCCCTGTAGCAGCACCGTCTCCTTCTTCTTGGCCCCGTCCGCCGGCTCGCCCAGCGGCCGCATGCCGTTGATGCACATCCACGCCGTCACCGACGCGATGGGTAAGCACGCCGCCTCCTCCGCCGTCATGTAGTCCGGCGCCACCACGAGAGCCTCGCCGGGGAAGCAGCGGTACTCGGCCAGCACGCCCGGGAGCGGCAGCCCGAGCCCGGTCGCCATGTCGGCCTCAGTGACCTGGCCCGTCAGGTGGCCCTGGTTGAAGATGGACATGACCCGCGTGCCCGTCTTGATCCTCGACGACTTGCTCTCCACCACGATGCCGCACATGTCCGAGCACGGCACCAGAGGCTCTGAGTCTTGCACTCTCTGGTGATGGTTGTAGAGGCCCATGACCACTAGGCAGAAAGTCAGCACCCAGCCCGCCTATCGTATCGCTACATTTCGTAGACTCACCCTCGGTATCGCGGTAGTTGAGGCTCACGGCCAACACCTTGACCAGCACCTCGCCATCCTTGGGCTGTGGCACATCGGCCTCTACAAACTTGAGCTTGTCCAGCCCATCCTGGGAGGTTGTCCACTGCTTGTTGACTGATGCCACGGCCATGGTGGGTGCGCGGTTTCCAAATGGTAGGATTGACTGAATGAAGCCGGACATGATGGCTGAGCGAGTGATTTTTGTGAATCCTGTAAAACGTTTCCAGGTCTGGTTGGTAAACGGACGCCTTCTTGTATGCGCAATTCAATGACGTCCACAACGGTTCTCGTCGACACACCAAGTAACCCAGCTATCACTGACGCATGGCAAACCTAGCCTCATCAGGGTTAAAAGTGGTCCCTCAAACAACGTGCTGCAGATCTGATTTACGTACAGATTAATAAGCAATCATCTTCAACCACCGTTCTCGGCTTCTTCAAGGTCTCTTGTTCAACAGTTTCGTCCGCTCTTGAGACGCCGATGGTACAACTCGCCAGTGCGTTCAGTCGGCTTCTTGCTCTTCATTTGTCAGCCAAGATCCAAATCATCGTCACCTTCATACTATAGAACAAACAATGGCAAAAACTCGAGATGTATTCCTTCACACAAGGCGCGCTGCGTATCCAGATACATGACCCCTCTCCTACCATCACGCAATCTCCTCCCAAGATATCTTAATGCATACAACAGCCTCCCCTTTCAAATACACGCGACCAGGTTAATTCCCATTCAACAATGCAGCCTTCAGAAACACCAGTGTCAAGAGCCCCTCCTCTTCACCTCGTATATCGCATCGCGACCAGGCGGATCCAGAATTAGTCGAGGGAAGAGAGAGCCAGACACCAACCGACCGCAAAACAAAAACCAAAATAAAATAACATATGCAGCAATAACTCAGACGGTAAAAACTTTTTTTCTTTTTCCTTTCCAACTGTTCCTCCTCCCCATTTCCACATGCTCTCGCCACATCGCCATCACGTCCGTGTACCACCCATGAGCGCGTCCAGGGCAAGACCGGGGACTCGCGTGTCGTCTTCACGGTCATCTCGGGCGGCCAGACAGGATATTATGGTGGGTATAGTAGTAGTCGTCGTCGTCGCCGAAGCAACTCTCCCAGCGCTGACGCAGAGCAACAGCCTGAGGAGAAGCCCGTGTAGCTGTCTAGACGTAACGTCGTAAAAGCGTCATAATCGTCAAGTAATGGTCGTAGGTCTTGTCGGGGTACATTTGAGGGTATTCCAGGCTTGCGCTGACAAGCGTCTCGTGACCTTCCGTATGGTTGCCCATGTGCTGAATAATTCCTGTATCCTGTATCCTGATCTCCTCTTCCATACTCATCGAAGTTGCATCATCATCAAATCGCGAGACAAGGGACTTTGCCTCTGCTGATTTCGGGTTGTCGTAAAAAATCCCACGTAAAACTATATGCGAGGAGCTCCAACGAGCTCCACTGGCGATTCACCCAGCTAAGTCAGTATTACAAATCGTAAAATCAAAATGGCGTGCATGATGTCGGTACTGCGTCGCATTCATTAACGTCAACCGTTGCAGGCAGCAAGCGTCAAATGGCGGCGTCAGAACTAGATCGACCTCGGCAACTTCTAATGATACCGAGAGGCATTGGTAGAGCTGGAGCCGACACGTGCACCATTGTCAGATGAATCTACACACGTTAGCGAAATACGCATAATTGAGGAGCCACATCACATACCGCTGCCACGTTGAACGTGGCCATTGGCGCGACGTCCGGCGAACCCGCCGGTCGTCTCCCACTCGGGTCCGCGGGGCTGTCGCTCAGGAGCGCCCTTTGCGCTGCCGTTCGCGCCAGGTCGCTGGCTGCCGATAGCACCGGGAGTGCTTCTGGCTTGGTTCTGGAGGGCACCAGGCTCGAAGGAGCCGAGGCTCAAGCCACTAAGGCTGTTGAGAAGAGCAGCATCGTTCTTAGGGCCTGGAGTGCCAGTGCTACCAGGGTGCACAGGCTGAGACATACCACCTCCGACGTAGTCTCCAAACCGGGCTGTCGAGCCAGCGCCCATATTCATACCACTCTGGCCTAGGTAACTAGAGGAGGCCTGCGAAGGGCTAGGGGTGAAAGAGCGGAGATCGGCAAAGCTCTTGGCGGCTCTAAGGTTGTTGGGGATGCCGTTGCCGTCTGGGCTTCCGGGAAGCTCGAGGGTAGGACCCTGTCGGCCTAGGACATGATTGTAGGCATTGCTAGCGGTTCGCGAGTCGCGATCCGCAGCAAAGTCAAACGTCGCCGCTCGGCTCAGTCCTCGCTTATGCATGTCTAGGCTGTTGGCAGGCTGGTTGTGTACATTGGCGGTGGGTGAAGGCTGCTGGCGCTTGAGCACTGTAAGCTGCCGCGAGTCGGCCTCGCCGATGGACTGGTGCTCTAGACCCATGTGGTGCGCAAGGATATGGATGGACCGACGGTGCTCAGGGGCGATGCCTGGAGGGAAGACGAGAATCTCGCGGGAGTCGTCCCGACGGAACATGACCAACTCGGTGTAAAAATCGAGGGTCTGGGGGTCGTTCAGATCGACGTCGCCTAGCTGGTCAGTTTGATGTCATCACGACGGCAAGAGAATACATACCAAGATGAGAGGCTGGTCCCCTCCCTTGGCTCTGAGAAAGAGCTCCAAGAGACTGAATCGAGCTCTGCTGGTGCAACATCGGGGCTCGGTGCTGCTCCTCGAGCTGACCGCGCCTCTCTCGCTTCTCACGTTCAATGCGCTCACGCTCAGCCTCGGGCAGCATCTTTTTGTACTCCACTCGCAGCTTGCGACCATGCACGTCCATCCCGTTCATCGCCTCAATAACCATGCGGGTGTCCTCAGCAGACTGAAAGTTGGCAAACGCCAGACCTCGGAAGACTCCATTGTCGAAGTGGTAGTTGAAGGCGTACGGCTGAGGGAGATGCATCTCCAGCATAATGGACGCCAGCGTCTCTTTTCGAACCGCAAACGGAATGTTCTTGATCACAATGGCGGTCGGGATGAGTTGGTCGCTATCGGAAGCGGTTGATCGAAGATCGGTCGGGGAGCCGTGTGAGCCAGGGTGATCAACTCGCAGGCCACCATTGGGCATGTTGTTACCCATACCACCGGAGAAGGGCTGGAGAGAACCGTGGATACCAAGACCGCTGTGGTCCGTCCAGTTCTAGATCTGTCAGCAGAGTCGTGCTACACCTCAAAGAATCACATACCTGAGGAAGGGCAGCGCGTCGATTGACACTCCTCTGTCGACCAGGGCCGTTGACGGCGCCGTTAACTGTGGCAGCGCCGGACGTGTTGTAGTTCCAGGCCTGGCCATTATCCAGCATATATCCCGGCATACCTCCTGCCATGTTGTCCATACCTCGCGGGTTGTAACCACCACCGCCGAGCCGATCAGCGGGATACAAGGCGGATGAGCCTAGCGGAGTGTTGTCGAAGGGGCGCTGCGACTGGCGTGGGAGCGACATGCCGGCATTAAATCCACCGGCACCGCCATAGTTCGGCCTCGAAGAGCTGGGAGAACGGCTGTTTGACGTGCCGTAGTCCATGTAACCTAGGTCGTGTGGTTGTTGTGTCATTGTCCCGAGGGAATCCAGTGTGGCAGGCGACTAGGGTCTGTGAAGGAAGCAACGCAGGATGTGATGATGCGCGATGATCAAGGTCGCAGCATCAATCGACTCGTCGGAGGCTCGCAGTCGCGTGGTCAAGTGAGCCGCAAATGACGGGGCAGTGTTGCCTGATGTAGATGAATCCTTGGGTTGAATCCAAGGCGGGTAAGTCCAAGGATTTCAATGACGCCTGGTGGATCGTGACTGGATGGACGATTGCCAGGACCAGCGCAGGGCTTTAGCCAACGAGAGCGGCGGAGCCGATTCGGACGGGTAGTCAAGTGGCGACTGGTGAAGACGACCGACACAGTGAAGGGGGCCGAGTTTTGCAGGCGTGGCGTAGAAAGCGTCAGAGCGTCAGGTTGGTCGCTTGTGCGTGTACCTAGATGTAGATCTAGACAAGCTGAAGCCGCCGAAGGACCGCTACCTATGTACGGGAGAGGTGCAAAAGGGGCGAGGGGCTGCTTCCTCGGAAGGAATCGTCGTCTCGTGTCGTGCCTTGTCGTGAGGTGGCCGGCTTGGTGAGAGCGTCGACGACGAAGGGAGAGAAGAGAAGAGGAGAGGAGAGAAGAGGAGGTGAAGGAGAAGGAAGGACGAGAGGGGAGAAGAAAAGGAGAAGGGACCAGCTCAGCAAAGGTCCGCGATGATCTGGAACAGGAAACGGAGACGGGAGGAAGGGGATACGGGGGTGAGCCGTGTGGTGTGTGGTTGGGGAGGTGACGGTGACAGGACAAGGAGTCAAGGACCTGGACAGGACAGGACAAGACGAGACAGTGGGAAGAGTGGTTCCCCGTGGTGGGAAATAATAAAATCAACCGCCCTTTGGGGATTGGGACGGACGGGGTGGAGGTTTTTTCCTGGGACGGGGCGGCGACGGGGGGCTGTACAGTGCGTGGAGAATGGCAACGACTGTGATCCCTGGCCGGGCTGCTGGTTCCCCATAGAGCGTGCGTGATCCCCTACAGTGAGTTGAGTGGGCGTCTTCCCCCCTACAGCGAAAGACGGGATGGATGGATGTGGCGCCCACCACCCTCAGCTACAGCCAACTACGTCCGCCGGGCACCGACTATTCCTACTACCTGTACCTAACGAATGGCCTCCCGCCAGCTCTAAGCCCTGGGCCTAGCGGGCTGCCAGTGGGTCTCCGGGCCACCAGGGCAGCCGCAAGCACGCTACCCGCCTACTGTGGAGATGGACCTGCTCCCCCGTCAGCTTAGCCATGACACTGAGGTGGGAGAAATGGATGCGCGCAGATGCAGTTCATTCCAAGCTGGGGGCTGCGTTGGGAAGGGAAGGGATGACTTCCGGCCACGCCATTTGCTGCACAGACGCAGTCAGTCGCAGACGAGATGCAGTCACAGGCGCAAGCAGTCACAGAGGCGACCTGACGGCAGACCCGCGTGATGCCCGCGGGTCTCATCAATTACTGAGCGCCTCCGATGGAACAAGCAGCTGCTAGCTTCCGGGGTGACAAAACTTCCAGGTCTCCCCCGGAGACGGACACCTCTCAGTGGCAGAGCCCCACAGTGTGAGTCCTGGTCCGAGCCACACTGGTCGGCTACTGGCCCAGCTACTGGTCCATGGGCCGGACGGGTGGAGTGGATGAGATGGGCGGTGCGCCGCGGTGGGTTGGTTTGGTTTGTGAGAACAGAGAGAGAGAGAAAGTAAGTCAGAAAGAGAATGCAGACTGTGAGCGACAGTCTGTGTGTTATGTTGTGCTTGTTCTTGTGCAGTGCCTTGAATGGGGGGACTAGCAGTTTTCAGTCTCGGTGCCCAATCCCATCCATGCACGCCATGTTGCTTTTCAGGGCTCACCATGAGAAACCCCCTAGGTTGAGCGTTCGAGACTTTGAGGGCACAACATGCTGCCGCTGCTGCTGCTTCATGCATGAGGACATGCACCTGTCACCGCCGACATTGACGGGAACGCAGTCGCCGAGTATCTATCTGCTGTACCTGCCTACTGCCTAGGTAGTAGCTGGACGAACTGCTTATGATGCCACGGTAATCCGCAGCCTGTTGCCCATCTGGGTGCATCCCGCCGTGTCTCTGCCAAGTCATCCCATCCCGAGTGCAATGCGCCGTCGCTGAAACACCATCTCACAATCATGACGGTCTGAGTCTAATAAACCCGCCTCCTATTCATTCAAGAGCCGACTGGATTAATTGGTCGTGACTGTGCACCTAGCAACCCCCATCCAAGAGGAAAGAGCCCAAATTAATCCGCATATCTATTTTTGAGTATTCATTTATTTTCATCTCATCCCGTTCGTTCCCATCTTTGGCGAAATAGCCAAGTTCGCCCTCGTCCGTCTCTGGCCTCTTCCTCTCCCTCCGGCCCTTGCTCACCGGATGCTAACCAGCACAAGGGTGACCCAGCGTTAACCGGTGGCGGCCGGCGGTGGGCGACCCGACGGTAGGTAACCCAGTGGTGACCATTTTCTGCTGTGCTTCTTGGCTTCCAGGCCCCTCGCAAGGCAATCTGCCGTCGTGCGCAAGCTCCATGCTCGTTTGTCTTGTCTTTGCTTTGTCTTGGGGAACTTCGTTCGGCCTGCCGGTACAGTGACGATGGCGTCGCTTGAAAATCTCCCTGACTACCACTCTCCCTGTACCGAAGCGAGCCCCGGCCGGCATGCCTATTGGTATTCATCAATCAACAATGCATAAAGTACCGTAGGCTGTTAGAACTTAGAGAGAGCCACGTGTGAGCGAAGCACAGATCTGGCTGCGGCACTTTCTCTAGGCGTCCGTTCGCGTTCCGATGTAACTCATGCTGCATTCCCAGCCATTCATCATAGACTCAATGGCGTGCCTGCCTGCATCCGTCTACATATGTACGTAGTAATTGGTATCCGTATTCCTTAGTAGTAAGCTTCTGTCAGTCAGAGCGGCCCGTCGGACACCAGTCGGATGCCCATCACCATGGAGACGCGAGACGCCGTCGTATGTATGCCATGCTCGCATTCACCTCATCGCCACCGGCGGGCCAGATTGCCAGAGTCTCGCCCGAATGGCCCCTATTTCCAAACGTCTCATCCAGATTTGACCCTCTTTCTCACGAACCAGAAATCTCGCCGCCACGACCAGCCGGGGTCATCCCAATCCACCCGCTCACTCAGGGGTCCTGGCTTCAGAGGCCGCCCCGGGTGCCCTAAAATTGTCCGTCCGTCCAGTCTTGTTGGCTGGGATCGTCTTGGGTGAGGGGTCCATCTTGTGTCCATATTACGGGCCCAGCTGACCATATTCTGTGAAAGAAACTACGTGCGTACGTACAGTTCAATTATATCCCGTAACTAGTCCGTACGGTCCGCAGCCTTTCAGCTGGGATATCCAACCCTTGCTGACGTCGTTTGCCTCTTGATCTGCTTTCCCGACTTCCGCCTCCAATCTCGTGGCATCCCAGCCGAGCGGATCGCACTGTGCCCCAAGTCCAAAGCCACCCGACCCGACTCAACTCCCCAGCGTCACCACTCACCACCATCACCACATCTGGCGACCATGCTGGCGCCCCTCACTTGCAAGGGCCCCTTCTCCTTTCTCCTTTCTAGCCTCACCCGCCGTCCATCAAATTCGAGAAGCTCACTAGCGCCGTCCATCTCGCCTCATAGTACCGGCTTCAATCTCCAGTAGCCATCCCCCCCCCGGCGATGGCGGCTCAAGTCACGCGGCCTCTCCACAGTGAACAACCAGCCCCTGAGCTGTGGCAGTGCTGAAAGTCCATTCAAAGCCCCATTCCCCAGCATCGACCGGCTTGCCTCCGCGGGACAGGTAGCAGACAGTTAGCCAGCTGCGGATTGTCGCATGCCTCGTTAGACGCCTGCAGACGCGTAAAGGGCTGTCAAGTTCTCTAACCTCTAACAGACTGTCTCCCCTGTGGCCACCGCGAGAGCACGTGTCGGTCCAGCTTGGCTGGTCGAAGAGGGTCATGCGCCGTTGCATACATGATACACCCACCCACCCACTCAACTCACAGAAGGCTGGCCACAGCATCCTAGCTGCAGCTCTGGAACCACCAACATGGTCTCGGTTCTCAGCTCCAGTGGGATCGAAATTTGCCACGCAGATTTCGCATCTAGCCTCATCGCCCATCGCCCCAGACTCCGCCTCAAGGCAAGCTACGAGCAGCGGGTAGATAACGGAACCCTCCCGCAGTCAGCTCGATTGTCCTACCCGCATGCATTACCACTCTGCATCATGCAAGGTGCCTCGCTGCCTGCGTAGTACGTAGCAGATTGGTGGGCAGCAATGTGGTTCTGGACTCGTCCAGCGATGAGGTCGTGAGGCCAGCTGACCTAGACCAACCACACCCATCGGCTACGAAAAGCTATCAGCCGCCCTGATTCTTGAGCCTTGATGACGTCTTTCATAGTTCATAGTTTGTCTGGTTCTTCATGGGGCCTTTGCTTCATCGTCCCCACAGTTTGGCCGTTTATGCGGCCAGTTTACCAGAGTCTCGGGACAAGCTAGAAATTTGGTATGCGAGTCTCTGTTAAAAAGTGGCCAAACCTCTTTTCAAGGTTTCTTATCGGTTTAGATACACATGGCAAGTCTTATCCTAAGTTGTCAATGTCCGAGTTCCCTCAGCCAAATGCGTATCTAAGAAGACTGCGAGGCAACAACCCCCTTCACGACCTCATCAATGTCCTCCCTGGCAAATCCAAACTTCTCCATGTTGACCTTGTGGTTATAGTCTCCTCCGTATCCCTCTCGGAAATGGGCGGAGTAGAACTTGGCGACCATGGCCATCATGTTACCCTTCTTCAGCTCCTCGTCGCTCTCTCTGGCTTGCTCGTCGATGTCCTTGTTCTCAATCGTCCAGTCCTTGTCCGTCGTGCCAGTCACTCGCTGCACGCTGTCCAGCATCTCGCGCTGGGTGATGTAGAAAGAGCTAACGTGGAATGCTTTGTTCTTGTACGCAGCCAGCTCCTCTTCCGGAAGACTCAGCAACTCGGCCGTTGCTTCACCCACCCGCTTGAGGGTAGTCGTGTTGATCTTGGTGTTACCGCCGTTGTATAGCTTTGCCTTTCGGGCTTTGATGTCGATGGCCCATGCTCCTTGGCCCAAAGACCAGTCGAACCAAGGGTTGTTGGCCACTGCAATCCAGCTGCTCACCCCGAGATCCTCCACAAGCTTTCGGCGTTCAGCCTTACCCCAGAGAATTTTCTGCTCCTTGACCATCTGAAGCGCCTCTGGATCACTGCCGAACTCGGTGGGCAAGACATACTGGACGCCTGCCTTAGCCGCGGCCCGGGTCAAAGGCACTTGAGCATCCATGGCGAAGCGACCCAGCTGCATGAGCAAGATGTCCTGGCCTTGGAGAGCCGAGACTAAGAAATCCTCGTCATCGTAGTTGCCTTTCTTCACGATGCAAACATCGGGGAATGTGGCCTTGGAGTCGCTGCGGGTGATAGCGGTGATGGTGTGGATGTTCTTTGCGAGGAGGGCAGATAGGGTGACGGATCCCAATGTGCCACTGCCGCCAACGATGGCAATATTTCGGCCTTGAGGAGACATAAGTATGTTTGAGAAAATGTGAGTAATGGTTGCCCGTTGTCGTGAGTTGAGGGGTTGAGGGATTGAACGGTTGAGTGAGTGAGTTGAGTACAGTGAGGATAGTGATTAATATAATCAATCCATCCTCAGACATATATCCATCTTATATACACGTCTCACTCTAGATCTCGGCATCTCCTTTCCGTGCTTTCTGTCTAAAGTCCCTGAGAACCCGGATATGGACGCCATGGAAACTGAGCAACGTAGTGGAATCCCTTGCAGATTCATCCGTTCGGCGTCCGTAGGTGTCCGAGAGCTGTCGCATAGTGGGTCTTGTGGTCGCGCGCAGCGGCGTCCGAACTCAGGGCTGACAAAGCTACCAAGCCACCTGAAGGATCTCAGCCAGCTAAACCGTGACGAGTTATCGGTCTCGGCCTCGCATTTGATGCGTGAAAGATTAGTGCATTCCTTCAAGCCTCTCGATATGCCTTGTTCGGGTAGCCATTCGACTGATCCGAGCTAAACCACGCACAGCACCGAGTACCGAGTACCGACTGCGGATTCAGTACCAATGCGGTCACACAAGGTTGTTGTTGACTCTGCTTCGTACGCCAGGGAGAAACTCAATTTGAAGCCCATCTCTCAAGCCCCATTGGCTCAGCTAACGAAGCAAGCAAACACTGACAACCATCAGCTGTGCCACTGTGTGCCAGTGTCCGACGTACGAATACCGGTGTGGCACGCGCCAACACAACAAGTCTCATGGCAAATGCTCGGCTAACTGCGGCCGCACCCGCCACCACAGCCACAGCGGGACACTATCCAACTTCCAGCCTTGGTTTCAACTGTCGCCAACAACGACATCTCGGCCAGTGTCGAGATGGCGTTGATACCTCCCACAAGATGGTGAGCAGCTACAGCTACCTGGGGAGGGCTGTTATCTACTCTCTTCCAACCCTGCCAGCCAGCCTTCTCTGAGACGAGGCGCAGTGTGGACATGCGGTGAACCGTCGCAGGCTACCAGCCAACAGCCAGCACCGTCAGGTAAGCGCATCATGACATCCCCTCCACCATTGCTCTGGGAAGCACGGAAGAAGTCTCTTTCGAACTAGCGACCATTTCTTACTCCCTATCTCATTTCCTATCACAACTAGACCACCTGAGGCAAAGTTGCCGTGGTCGCGATATCTTCAGCCTTCAGCCTCGGTGGTGGCCACCAAAAGTGCGTCTCGGGTTTACTTCGGCCGCCGCAGCCATGGCCAAGACTTGGTCGACAGAAAATCGGCAGGCGCTCGCAGGCACCCACTGGGGGGTAGCTGCCTGCCTCAGCACCCGAGAACAACAACATGACTCCAGCCTTCCGCTAAATTTCTGCCACCAATTCGACCCCATCCCACGTCCCACTCCCACATCAACACCAACTCCAATAGCAACAAACATCGCCATCCACCGACTGATCCCGACGTTACCGCCGCGTTCGAACCCGCATTTTTCCATCACTGCAACACGCCTTCAACTATATCCCACCGTTTTTTTCTTAACCCCTCGACTCCTTAAACAATGCCTGGCGGAAAGGGAAAGTCTTCGGGCGGAAAGAGCTCTGGCGGCAAGACGAGCGTCGAGGGCCCCAAGAAGCAGCAGAGCCACTCCGCGCGAGCCGGTCTTCAGGTGAGATTAAGCTCTAACGGTCCCCAGAGCTTGTTGCCTTTGCGCGCATCCCAAGTCCCGCATCCAAGTCCCGCCTCCCTCGCATACCTCGACGAACTCTCGATGCCCGACGCGTCAAACCATCTCCGCACGGCGAAAAAAAACTCTTCCTCGACGACGCCGCGCCCTCCCCGACAGAGAACCATCGTGTTTTCGACTTCGCGATTCGCTCTCGACGACATAGGCGCTAAAAGAAGCTCGGCGATGATGCGCGTACGGATGATGCGGGACGAGATGCGTGCGACAAGACGACTGCACTCGGATCGCAACCAGTGGTATCGATTGTCTTACTGACTTGCTACCTGTAGTTCCCCTGCGGCCGTGTCAAGCGTTTCCTCAAGCAAAACACCCAGAACAAGATGCGCGTGGGCGCCAAGGCCGCCGTGTACGTGACTGCAGTGCTCGAATATCTGACCGCTGAAGTTCTCGAGTTGGCAGGCGTAGGTTTCTCCGTCACGAATTCCAAACTTCTCGCATGCTAACAATCTTCAGAATGCCGCCAAGGACCTCAAGGTCAAGCGTATCACTCCCCGCCATCTCCAGCTGGCCATTCGCGGTGATGAAGAGCTCGACACGCTGATCCGCGCGACGATTGCATACGGTGGTGTGCTGCCACACATCAACCGTGCCCTGTTGCTCAAGGTTGAACAGAAGAAGAAGGCCAAGGCGCTTGAGGGCTGATCCTGGACGATTTGGGTTTTGTCTGGTTTCTGTTTCTGTGACTGTCGTGGGCTGCTGGTTTTTGGGTCGGTAATGCAGGAATGCTTTGTTTCGTTACGGGGAGGCGTCTTTAGCTGGGCGGACGCCCACGAGGCTTGGATAGCCGAGGGAGCTTTTGGAGGCACGAGGAGTGACGTCGAGTTGCTCCAGCGTCAGGGCTCGTGCCGCGCCCGCTGCGAGCGGTGTACAACAAACGTGTTTGGTTTGGGTTCTGGGTGAACCGTGGGGACCGTTGCTGATGGACTTGGGTAGACGCGAAGAATACGAGTTCCTGGTTTGTCCGAGACGGGCTGCGCATCATCAGTCATTCACTCCATACGTGATGGTTTTTGGCCCTGTCCAGTTGTTTATTCAGTATAGATGACGGGTCTAGATGCAGGTATTTGCCTGCCCTGCCAGTCCAGTAGTCCAGCTACAGATCCTCCAAGAAGCTATCCCCCCTCCGCACCCGCTCAGTCAGATCGTCCAACTCTCCCTTCCGATTAGGTTCTTCGTCCGAGGAGCCATCGTCACCGTCGCTATCAGTCGAACTGCTGCTCGTTTGAAACCGCCCCTTCACTTCACTCGTCTTGTATGACGCCAAAGCCGCGTCAGTTGCGTCGCAATCTTCCTCCTCTACCTGCTTTGGTTCCGCATCGGTGAGTGACTCTGCAGACGGTTCCGCAAGCTCGGGCATCGTGGAACGGCGCATCTCATGGTGGCATTGGCTCGGCCAGTCGCAGTCTTTGGAGCAGTCGTGCGTCCCGTCCAAGAAGCGCTCCATCCGAGCCTGGAGGATCTCGGCCCGCCTCTTTGCTTCCTTCTTCGCCCGGCGTGTCTTTTTCAACGGCTCGCGCTTCCGGGTCGGCTCGCGGCGCCAGTCGTTCCAGGTGGCCCAGCCGGCGTAGTCGAACTCGGAGAGGCAGACTTTGAATTTGTTCTGCGCTGTGGGCGCTTCGCCGACGCAGCTGCGGTGCGAGCATCTGAGGCAGCGGCGGGTGGCGGCGAGGCGGTACGTGTGGCCGCACTTGTGGCATTGCCAGTTCCAGGTGGTGGGCGTGGGTGGTGGTGTTGTGTGTGAGGGCATGGTGATGTGAAGTTGGCGCGGTGGTTTGGAGGTGATGATGATGATGATGATGATGGTAAGGATTATGATGCAACCGGGAGCTGTGAAGCATAACTTGGAGAGATGAAGCCAGTGACTCAACACCAGTCGTTTGCGAGACAGCTTTTTCAGCGGGCGGCGGACTTGTTCAAAGCGACAGGTCCTTTGGAATCAAGTGTGAGTTGTTGGGCTGTAGAACACCCTCTGAGATGACGAGGAGTCCGACTTTAAAGCTACTTGATTAGCTCTGTAACAATCACATCTCACAGTTGTGCCCTTTGTTTGTTCAAGGGCTTTGAATCTGAATAACAAACATAGTTGGCTATTCCTGGGGGTGAACAATGGTTTGCAAACCAAGACTAGCCAATGGGCGGCACAACGGCGAAAAATATAACATAGTTTCAGGAGAACATGGTTCTGGCTTTCACCGAACAGGGCGTGATTGATGGATCAACTTGCTGTCAAGATGTGGCGCACTACTCGTTGTTCGTCAACTCTGCCATTAGTTCAGATGATAGGGTGAAGACAGAAACTGGCGGCACGGATGAGAAGTAACCAGTCGGGTGGGCTTGCCGTAGGTCGTGCATCTCATCCGCACCTCACCTTCTCTCTCACCTTGCTCTTAGTTTTCCTTCACTCCCGCGATCCGCTGTAACTCGCATTGTCAACGTGTAGTCTCATAGACACCCACGTATCCCTAATTCCCAACGCACCCCTTTATCACTGTGCATGCCCTGCCGCTCTACAAAGAGACGCAACAACTCAATGGGCGGCGTAGGTTTCTCCTCCTTTGTCAGGTGGATGCAACTGCTGACGATATCAGCCACTGTGAAACAAGGAAACCCACGTAGCATGATGGCTATCGAGAATACCCAGACGAAGGCGCAGATGCCCATCAAGGCTCAACCAACCATCAAGACATTCAGGGCCCGCCTAGGAGATTCCAATCCTAACCTCCGGCTGGAAGACTTCCCGCGTATCGCACCCGGTGACCTCAAGGTGTGGCTTGAGGTGTCCAAGCTGGCCACCGAGCCCCTGATGACCATGGATGAATTGGAAAAGGAGTTGGCCAAGTATCACACTTAAGAATCCACTTCGACAGCTGAAAAGATGGCATCCAGACAGTAAATGATCAACTAGATAGTAGTAGTTGAGATGTACAAATATCATAAATATCATCATCTCGTCATCTCACAACTAAGGTCGCCACCTGAAGGCCGGGTGCTTCCAATCCAGCTCTCGCACCTCCTCGGCGCTCATCCCCGCCAACTCCTCTTCCACATCCCGTCCCTCTCGCTTCTTGTTATCTGCAAGCATCCAGAAATAGCCTCCTGTGCTGAGCAGGAGAATCATGCTTGCGCATGCCAGGTTGAGGCCGTTGCCGATCGGGTACTTGGGGCCGTCGGCCACGGGAAAGGCCCAGGTGGAGATGAGACCGCCGATGTTGCCGAACATGACCTTCAAGGTGTTAGCATGGCTCAGAGACCGAGCAGTGAGCGGGAAACTTACATTCAAACCAATTGCACTACTGCGTGCGGTATCACTGACGACATTGGCGCTGATGTGGGCATTCGTCAACGTTCCCAGCACGGTGCAAGTACTGGCAATGAGGAAGCAGGACACATATCGGGCCGTTGGGTCATCTGTCCCAAGGAAAATGGCATAGCCCGCCATAACCATAGGCGAGGTCAAAATGATGAGGATCTGGCGACGGTCCAGGTACCAACTAAGCGCGGGGAACGCAACGGCGAAAAAGGCTCCAACCGCGTAAGGGGGTACGCTGTGCAGCTGCTTCTGGACAACGGTGTATTCGGGGTAGATTGTGCCGACAATGGTAGGCAGGAAGAAGGCAAGGCCTTGAACAGTGATGTTGTTGAAGAGGAAGATGACGGCGATCTGGATGACAAGGGGGTTAGACATGCCACGCCCCAGCTTGGTGCGGTCGATTCCATCGAGGACTTCGGTCTGGCCGATACGCTCCGACTTGACACGCGCAATACAGAGCTCCTTTTCTTCCTGTGTCAACCACGTGGCGGTCTCGGGGCGGTCCGTCAAGGAGTAAAAGGCAATCAGACTCAGCCCAATAGTGATGATTCCCTCAATGGCGAATATCATGCGCCAAGCGTGGAGTGAACCGAAGTGGTCGAGCTTGAGAATGGCGCTCGCAAGGAGTCCGCCAAAGGCACCGGCCAGCGGCGCCATGACCATGTACAACGACAGGCGGAATGTCAACTCGGCGCGCTTATACCAACGGGAGAGGTAATAAGCGATGCCAGGGAGCATGCCGGCCTCAAATATTCCCAGCAAGAAGCGGACGCCGCAAATTGCCGACTGAGTTTTGACAAAAGCAGTGGCAATGCTGGCGCCGCCAAAGAGCAACGACGTGGCGGGTAGGAACCATCCAGGACCGATCCACTTGCAAGTGATGGTAGCCGGGATCTCAAACAGGATATACGAGATGTAGAAGACGGAGAGGACTTTGTTATAGTCGTAACCTTGCAAGTTGAGATCCTCGTCGAGACCTGCAATACGCGCGTTGCCTTACGTTGTCAGTGTGGATCTTCAAAGTCTTAAGGGGTTATCAGAGACTTACCAATGTTGGCACGGTCGATAAAGCAGAAAAGATAGAGGACAGCTACGGTGGGAACGGTGTGTAGATCCAACTTCCACCGGAGCCTACGCTCAGCAGCGGGATCGAACTGGACAGTTGCGTTGCCATAACTACACAAAGTCAGTTGAGCCTTGAGTTGAGTCGAGTCACATCACTGACATGTCAGTCGCCAGATGGCCACGGCCAGCAACATCATGGATATTGACGTTTTTGTGCTCAGTGTCCTCGACCCTCTCAGAGGAGCGGTCGTCGCCCTGTCCCTTGTCAGAGAACGCCATGGTTGAAATAGGTGAGCAGAGTGAAGTGTGGAGGTGTGAGCTTGTCGAGATGCAAATCGTCTCGGGGGGAATCGACTTCAAATAAGAGCGCGGCCAGAGTAAAATTCGGCGGCTCTCGGTCTTTCCGCACACGCACACGCACACGGCACTGCTGGTGCTGGCCGCGATCTGGTTGACTGGCCCCCTTCACGTCGCACTCGACCGGGGCATGACGGGGGTTTGACAGGGCTAGAATAGAGCTAGACAGGGCCTGCCTGGCCCATCTTAGCCTGCTTGGCTTGCTTGTTGGCCTCGGCGAAGTAGGCGCTTTCCCCGCAGTCGTTGCCCACAGTTCCTCGTGGGTCGTGCTGTGGTGGTGGTGGTGGTGGTGGTGGTTCTGATGATGATCCCTCGGACAGCGACGAACTGGCGCAGTGGTGGCTTCATTTCCAACTTTTAGCCTCGACTCTGGGCAGCTTTCGTCGCGGGAGCTTGTCCCTTGGCCGTCGATCTGAGCTTGGAGGGCTCCTAAAGCAGCATGGCTCTCCACCCAGGGAGAGAGGAGATTGGCTGGCTCGGTGGTGTGGCCGCGTGGAGTGTGCCAGACTACCAAGCCATGCCAGCGTCGGAGGGGAATGAGACCATGGCTTGGCCGTGAGGGTGCACGGCGTGCGGAGCAGGCGCAAGCGGACGGACGTTAAGCAGACGAGCAGTCAAGCAGTCAAGCAGGGCGGATTGAGATAGAGATAGAGGATGAAACTAGAACCGGGATGGAGATGCGGGGAAGGCAGAAACAGGGACTAGGCCGTGGATGAGGAGGATGGAGGATGGAGGGAGGCATACATGATTCGCAGAGCACCGAGGAGAGAACAAGAACGAGTCAAGAGAAGCCACACTCCCCACCACGTGCCTTAACGCTCCGCGGCAAAAACCCCAACCTGCCCCTTTCCCCAACCTGTGTGACTGCCTCCGTTGCGCTTGCGGGACGGGATCTACAGGACAAAATACCAAGTGCAGAACCCAAAGCACAACCTAAAACTCGGGGTTTCCACATGTGGCTGGACGCTGTCCGACACGACGCTGCAAAGTGAGGCGCTTTCCCGGGCCATTCTGCGCCACAGCCTCCGAGTCCGGATCTCACAAAGCCTCCCAGCCATCGTCGTCCGCTTTTCAGAATCTGTAAATCTGACGACCAGGGCTTTCCCCAGACAGCTCGCTAGCCAACGTCCCCTGTACCCCGGATTGAATCGAATCTGGGGTAACCGCCCGTCTGCCCAACTGCTCGCTCTGGGCCGGCCCAATCACGCCGTGGCTATTTGGTGGTGCTCGCCGCGGTGGCCTGTGCCAAGAACAGTCGGCAGTTGGAGTCGGCAACGGCCCCAAACCTGTCAGCACTCAGTCATCAGACTAATATGGCATCGTACTGTAACACACGCAAACACCACTCTCACAGTTGCCACACAGTTGCCACATGGTTAGTTGGGGAAGAGAACGTGGCTTGCTGTAACAACTATTGGCTTGACATTGCCACCGTGTCTGCCGTATGCATAACTCTAGCCCGAGGCCAAGTATCGGATGCCAACTTCGGCTGGTCTCTCCTCCATCACCAAATCCCCGGCACTACCGCCCACTTCTTGCCCACCTTGTCCTCTCCAAACCGCTCCACGTACCACCACTTCCCCCTCACAGCCCGCGGAGCCATGGTAAACACCTCGTTGATTAGAAACGCCCTCGCCGGAACGCTGCCCCAGCCCGCCGCCATCCAGAAGCCCGTCCACTCCACCCACTCGCTCAGATAGTGCGGGTATAGCATGTATCGGAAGAGGCCCGCCTGCGGGATCTGGTAGTGCTTGTCAACCCCTGTGGAGCTGCCCGTCTCGCGCCGGATGCGGTCCTGCCGCCCCTGCTCCCGCCGCCGGATATCCCGAAGCTCCTCATCGTGGAAGAAGTTGGAAGACAACCCCAGGTAGAAGACGATGATGCCCAGCGCGAACTGCAGCACCGACGACTGCGCCGCCCATGCCGACTCCGTCACCGGGCCGTACGCTGCTAGCCACGATCCCAGGCATGTCGCGTTGAAGACCTGGAAACTGACCGCCAGCAGCCACACCCCAATGTGCAGCGGCGACATGGACGGCTGGAGAAAGGGAAACATAACTGCCCGATACGAGTAGTGGATCACCTAGTCCTGTCAGTCAGAGCAAGCGGTAGGTGGCATCCGAGGTGGACTCACAAACAGCCCAGCCAGCACCTTGTTCTGCCACGGGAGGTCATCGATGCCGTGTTGTGCGGGCATCGTCTTCATCAGGTACAATAGCGTCATAAACCCGGGGGCCTCCATGGTCAGCCAGCCAATACGACCCGGCAGGTTTAGTCGGCTTACGACCGAAGTCTTGCCCATGCCGTACCACCCAATGAGCCATTGTGCCGAACCAATCTGAATTCGTAGGGTTACTCTTGCATCCGAGGTTGACTCAGGTTGCGTCAGGGGTACTCACAATCGGGTAAGAGATTTGCCAGATATTGAGGATGAGTTCATAGTTTTCCCGGGTCGGCGGCATCCATCCCTCGATGATTGACATTTTTGAATAAACGATTATATAAGTCTGTTGTTGAGTTGACGATTCAACCCAGCATGTCCATGCTTTGCTCAACTACGAATACTCAGTCCATGCTGACGGCTGCTCGGCGACGAATTCTGACACTTGTCACCGCCTGCCTGTTTAGCGGCAACAGACATGCAGCCCATGATGAATAAAGCATAGATCCATAGACCAATTTTGTTCCATATTCTAAACATCTAAAGGGATAGTAGTCGGTCGCGAAGAAACAGCAAGAATTTAGCCTGTAATCTTGATCCTAGATTTATGGTGGTGGTGTGCTGATGCGCAGATCGGAAGCTAGCCACTCATAATCCAAATCATCCATTGCAACTTCTCAACTATCAGAAACAGCGCCATGCTAGAATGCATCCCAGGAATATCCGAATCCACAACTCCAATCCCGTGTTAACGCTCATCCCTCATCCCTCATCTCTCGTCCCTCATCTCTCGTCCCTCATCTCTCGTCCCCCATTCCTAATCCTTAATCCCTCGTTCACATCACTATACATTCCCGATCCCGTGATGATCCTGCATTGCCCCCAAATGCTCCCGTACTCACAGGCGGTGGCCGTCCAGCGGCCGTCCGTCCCTGAGGCCGCTGTCCAGTCGACAGGGCATTCATGCTTGTCCTTGTTGACTGTCTCGATACGGTTGGGCTGCTGCTAGGATGATTGGGGTGTCCCACAGGTGGCTGGTACGCAACATCGTGCGCCGCCTGTTCATAAGACGGTGGTGCATCTGCATCCTCTCCTCCTTCAGCCGGTCGCGTTACGCCCTGTTGTTGAGGTGGAATCAGCGACCGCACCTGTTGGCTAGGGCGAGGCGGCTGCGCAGGAGCGTTGGAACTGGTTCGTGCAGGAACGAGTCCGGCACCACCCCGAGCTGCTCCACCCCGGGCTGCTCCTCCTCGGCCTCCTCGGCCGGGATTCGATCCCAGATTCGGCACTGGTTGCCGGCCCTGTTGCTCAATGTACTGCTCCGAGAGGGCTCTTTCCCTCTTACGCCGAGCTTCAGCCTCACGGTGCCGCTCATCTTCCTCCTCTTGAAGCTGAAGCGCGAGTGCCAAGTCTCGGTCCTCTTGCTCGGTGCTTGGGCTCATCGGTTCTTCCTCTTGTCGTGCCTTTCCCCGTTTCTGTACAGTCGTCCAATCGCCACCTGCGTCAGCGTTTGAGGCGAGAACGACACCCGTTCCCACCATCCGGAAGTCACCCGACAAAAATTCCGTGCTCTCGCCGTTGACATCGGACAGGGTCTCCCAGACAATCTCATCGTGAGTCTTAAATCCCGCGTCCGTCACCAGCGTCAGAAGCTGCATCGTCTCGGGGTGGCAGTACAGCGTGCTGAAGTGGTCGTTTCGGAACAAAATCGCAAACGTACCAGGGCGAATGGCCCTACCAATGACTTCGATTCCCCAGTGGGTAAGCTGAGTAGCTGAGGAATTCAGAAACGACTTGATAACCAGAATATCATGATACAGTTGCTGCTCAGACTCGTCAAGTCCGCCCTCGGGGTTTGAGAGCTTCTCCTCGAGTTCCTCCTCCCGAAACAGCAGATTTTGCGCATCTTCGTAGGACGCAGCCTGTCGCTCAAGTGCCTCGTACGCCGGCTCCAACTTGGGAGGTAGCCACCCATGGATTAAGGGGATTGAGAAGGTGGCATATAGACTCATCTCAGCCGTGTTCTCAAAAGTCCCGGGAATGAGGTCGCCTCTTTCGGTCGGATGCAGGTGCGTGAGAGATGTACGCTTGTAGGCATTGATCATTTGTGGAGTCGGAATGAATCGGGGGTTAACATTCATCCCCGTGTGCAGGCTCTGGAGGAATGCATAGAGGTCCGACACGTCGGGCAGGGCATCTTCGGAGTTGGTTCTCCGGGGAGACATCAGTTCGTCAAACACGGCATCCAACAGCAAGTTCAGGCTAACTTGTTCTCGAGACCGGAGAACCTGGACCAGCGCAGTGTCGGGAGTGTCGGCGGGGGTTGTCAATGTTAAGGCGTTGACGAGAGCCACCAGGGGACATGGTCCGTTGGCATTCTGGATCAGAATGGGGGAGGTGCGGGGGTTCTCTGGTGCACTCGTATCGTACCACTTGATGTTCTTGACCTGGTATGTCTCTGCACCGTCAACTTGCTGTCTTGATGGTTTCCAGGTTGGTTTGTCGCCAGATAATCGCGGTGGCAAAGGCGGCTTTGCCCCATCTGGCTCTGAGGTTTCCGCATCTATCAAGTTCCACTCCTCGGTGGCCTTGGCCTTGCCCTTTGGGGATCCCAGGTCATCCCACACGTGCGTCTCTTCTGCGAACTCATCAGATAGTACATTCATTGGCGAGGTTGGAGCCTTGTTCTTTCCGAGAGGGTCCTCATCCCAACCCGGGGAGTCGCTTCGTGATGGTAAAGAAACCAGCGCAGGCGAGGAGTCCGGCTGTGGCGTAGGAGTCTTATCCCAGATGTCCTTGGGCGGAAGCGACGGGGCGGGCTCTGGTGCCGTAATGTCCTCCCAGGTACTCTTGGATCCCGGAATATCGAATTGCGAAGACGCGGTTGGCTCTCTCGCAGGTTGCCACGGGTTGCTAGGCTCCAGGCTCAACTTGGACATCGACTCCGTTGGGTCTGGGATCTTTTTCCGCAGGAACGGGTTCGTCTCTGCTCTGTTACCCCCAGGTTTCATGAAAGCAGGTGCTCTGTCCAGTGGCGGAGCATCGGTCTTCTTCGTGTCGCCCCAGACTGTCTCCTCCTCGTGTTCCAGGGTCGCAAATGCTCCGCCCGGTCGCAACGCAGCGGGAACCGTCGGAGCATCTTGGCCATCGCGCCGTGAGACATCTTCCCACCCTTCGCCTCCATCTGCCCAGGGATTGTTCGGCATGTGCTTCGATTCCGACCCTTCGTTCGGAGCCTGAGCGTCGTGGGGGGGCTTTTCAGAGGCCATGACGGCCTTGCAACAACGGCAAGGTGCAAGCTACTGTGGTGTGAGCAGTAAGCGGGGTCGCGCGAGTGGGAGCGTCGGAAGCTCGAGCTCGATCGTGAATCTCCCGCAACAATAGCCACAGTTCGGTAGCTAAGGTGTTGTCGGCCGCGCAATGTTACCAATCACGAATGTTGTCGGTGGAATGGTCTGCCTGGACGGCCTGCTCGTACTTGGTCGTATTGAAGCTCGGTGTCGTCACTGCGGATCTAGTCCCGCTTGTGGCGGTGCAAAGGAGGTCGTGGAAGTCCACGCCGAGTGAATCAAAGCGAGGCGACGGCGGCAACCTGATTGACTCTGTGTGATCGATTCCAGGCACCGGGATTCATGGGGACTTAAATGTAGTTGAAGGATCAAGCTTGCGTGTCGGTGCAGCTGGAAAGAGTGCCCCGCCACCAGCCCGTCCAGCCACGCACCGCCACAGAATGACGTGGGCGTCGTTCCATACGAAATACGCTGCGGCCAAGAATCCAGGCTGCATCACTGCACACTTGTTCGCCAGCGTCGAGGCCTTGGACAAGAAGCTTAAAAGTGATCCGTAGATATGGTATTACTGCTGTACGATTCTTGGAATGCTCCTAGATCCTGCTCGCTACCCTCAAAATGCCACAACGCCAACTCCCGGCCGTCATCCATACAAGAACACACTATTCATGCTGACCAACCTCATCGGCCAATTCCCAAATTCTGCAGCCTCTCACACGACGGCATGGTGTACGTCTCCGCCACCGCCATCTTCTCGGGATCCTGGTAAAACCATCCCTGAGCTGCATCCTTCAACCTCTGACGATACGTGAACTCGTTGTCGCATTCGCTCTTCAGATGCCTCAAGAGATTCAGCTCGGCCGTCCGGTCGAGCTTGTTGAGCTTTCCGTCCGTTAATCCAGAAACGTCCTCGGGATTGACAAAGTACTCGACACCTAGGTTTGGCGTTGTGCGACCCTCGGTATATGGATGTAGCGGGTGGTCGTAAACCATGCGGGGGGCCGAGCTCGAGCTCGAGGACTCGCCTGAAAAGATCGAAGTAACAATCGGTAGAACAAAGAAGAGAATGATCGGGAGAAGCCCGAGGAAAGTCTGAAGAGGGCTTGACTGCTGTCGGGCGCCCTGGTTGGCCTCTCGAGGCCTCGTTCGTGGCCTGCCACCACCAAACTGGTGCACCCGGATTCCAGGGCCGCCGCCGAAGTTGAAGACGAACTGTGGGCCGGTATCGAAACCTATTCTGTCAGTGCTTGCCATGTCTCATTGCTCGGGAATCTCACCTCCAAAAGGCCCTCCTCCAAAGCCTTGACCGCCAAAGAACCTGGCGAACATCTCCTCGGGGGTCAACTCGTCGTCGAACCCACCGCGGCCCATGCCCCCGCCTTGTTGCCGTTGCGCGAAGCCAGAGAAGGGGTTCTGCGCCTGGGCACTCTGAAAGCGACTGTCGGGATCCGTTCCGAATTTGTCAAACTTCTCGCGCTTCTCTTTGTCACCCAAGATGCCAAATGCTCGGCTGACCATCTTGAAAGCCTCATCTGCGTGCTGGTGTCCATTCTTGTCGGGGTGAGTCAAAAGCGACTGCTTGCGATATGCTTTTTTAATCTCGCTCTCTGTGCACGTCGTCTTGACGCTCTCGATGTTGAGAATATCGTAGAAGGCCATGCCATCGCATTTTCGGATTCGAATGACGGCAGCTTCCTGCTCCGGCGTGTAACCTCGTCCTTGATTGCCCTGGTTATGTTCTCGAGAACGAGCCGAACCGGTGTCGGCTCCAGAGGCCTTTGCGCTCGGCATCGGTAGTGGTTGGGGGTGTTCTCGTTGGTGATATCGTCGTCTTCGTTACGCCTCGGGGGGGGTTTCGCAAGGTGGCTTCTTCAGATGATGTCGCGGTTACGTTCGTCGGGAAGAGGAGGACTGCAAATATTCGTCTGCGTTTATTCAAGTCCAGTCGGCCGCCGAATTAACAGCGACAAGGAGTGTGGAGAATTGATGAATGAGATGGAAAAGTGGTCTTTGTCGACAATCCCTGGAGCCTGTATGTTACCATCGCGACTCCTCGGCGCCACGTGATGCCCCACCGGCGGCTACCCTGGATTACTTGCAGTATTTGGGAAAATATATAAATTCCGGAGATGCAACATGCGAGACGGTGCAGGGTTTTGGAGCACGGTCTAATTGATGGAGGGGCGTTGAAATTCACTATTGAGTCATGCTTAGATTTATAAAGATAACGGCGTCATGTTAAAGGAAGCCGGCGATGTCAAGTATTACGACTTTGTAGGTATTCTTTGATCACGAGTCAAGACATTCCACCTACATCGTTAAAGCCAGCGTCAAACGTTCTTCAAATATAGACTAAACTAAATATGGACAAGAAATATTTGGCTCTGTATGTACCCCAACCCTTAAGCGTCGATAAACTCCTGGATCTCAGACAGGTAGTTAACATAGGCAGTGCCGCTCGGAGGCTCCATGCTGTACATGTAGTCTCCCCACCAGGGTCCAGCAGCCCACCACATCCAGCCAGTCCACACGTCCGAGTTGTCGAGGAGATGCTGCAGTTCGCCACGGATGGCAGTGATGCACTGGTCGTTGACACCACCGGCAGTCTCGCCCAGAACACCTAGCTTGCCGTTCTCCTTGAGCCAGGCGGTAGCCGCCTTGAGACGCTCCACGCCGATGGTGCTGCTGACGCAGGTTTCCGAGGTGCCGGAGCCGTCTGAGTCGAGGTACTGGTGCATCTCATATACGATCTTGTCCTGGGGATCCGTCAGGTCCTTGAGGGAGTCGCCGTTGCCGCTGGAGACCCAGGTCCACGCGCCAGACCACGAGTTACCCTCGACAAAGATGTACTGCGACGTAGCGCCCGCGGCACGGATGGCATCAATGGCGGCTTGGTTCAGCTCAGCAACCAAAGAGTTTTCCATGTCGTGATACTCATTGTTGGTGTCAAAGATGACGAGCTTGTTGTCAGCGAAGCGCTTGGCAATCTTTGTCCAGAAGCTGCCAAAGGCGTCCACATCGGTGATGATGCTGTCGTAGTATCGACCGTAGTTGTGGGGGTCGAGGACGGCATACGCATCCCTGTCTGTTTCAGACATGAACTATTCCAGATACCGCGGAACTTACTGGTCTGTGATGTGTGTGACGACCTTCTCCAGCCCGCTAAAGTAGGTCTCATTGATGTCACCCGTCAACTCGTCTGGAACGGCACGCTCCATTCGGAAGCCCACGCGGAACGTGTTCATTCCAGTGTCAAGCAGCGTCTACGAAATCAGTAACATGGCCCGTAGAGGAGAGGAAAAAACCCACATCGATAGCATCTGTATCCGGCCAGATGTAGTCCTTGTTGAGTTGACCAGGCAGGTTTGCCTCTCCAAATTCACCACCGGCTTCATTGGCACCGGTAAATAGAAACCCGCTCTCACAAGCGGCGGCATGAACGAGGGTTGCGCCGGCAGCAGCGACAATTACTGGGAACCGCATGATTGAAGTGAAGGTATCTCGATCAACGAGAAGAAAGGAATGAATGCAACTGAGGATAATCGTCACACTGGGCACACTGGGCAAGCGACTTATATACGCGTAGCCATAGTCTAGGTGCTATATGTACAACAGCAGATTTACAAGGAGACAACCCACATCCGCCCACATCGTTGGGGACTCGGTCGACCCAGGGCCAGGGATATACATCATCGGGAAGGATGAATTTGTTTGAAACAGGGGAGCCCGATATTGGATGCCCCGGCGCGCCGAGGACTTGGATGCAGTTCAGACTGCTGAATGGTTCATCACTGACAGAAAGCAGAACGGAACCAGGCCTCCGAGGTCTCTACGACGTACTCCAAGAGAAGTCGCCCAGTGTTGCACCTTGACTCATGGATCGGCATTCTTGAAGCTCATCTCAAGCATCATAGAATTGGAGGTCACCCTCCGAGCACTTGAAACCTGAGACAATGCTCCGGCCCGGCTCGTTGGTGGATCGAATTTCCCGGGCAAACCACCGTGCGATTCATATTGATGAAGGACGACGGACCCTCCGTAAAGTCACGTGATCGGACAAAACGGCCGGAGAAACCCCCCCCTGCGTATGCTTCTCCGTCGCGAGTTGAGGCTCACGATGCCGGTTGAAAATTCGTTGACGACGTGTGCTAGTGACAATGCAGGCGACACGAGTTCTCCTCAAGCGCTCCGTGTGGAAGGGTAAGTCAATTCGAATCTGGCATCTGGTTACTGAAGCGCTGACAATCTCCAGGCCCACACCTTGTTCCGTAAGCTCCTCCGAGCCCATCGCCCGAGTCCATCGTCCGAGTCCGTCTAACCTCGATAGCCTCCCCATCGTCTGGCCCAAGAACCAAGGCGACAAAGTCCCTGCCGTCCGAACCCAGGCTCGATCCGCGACGATCCTGCCCAACTTCGTGGGACTCAAGTTTGAGGTGCACAATGGACGCGACTACCACTCGGTGACCATCACCGAAGACATGGTTGGACACAAGCTCGGCGAGTTTTCACCGTAAGGAAGACCTGGACGCTGCAAGGCATCTGCTAACGTAGACAGGACTCGAAAGCCGAATATTTGGGACAAGAGGTAGAGAGCGAGTTGGGGTATACCATGTACGAAGACTGTATCATTAAGCAATCTGGACCTTACTCGAAGCCATGGAGCTAGGATATGTTTTGAAGCAACACGGAACTAATACCGAATATGTGAATGCGACGATGGAGCGTGACTGAAAGCAATCTATTGCGACCACTGAGACTAACGAGATTGTGACCGGCCTGACATCTGCCTCCCATACGCCAAACCCGTAACGCCAATATGCACCAAGCCCATCCGTGACCTCATCGATAAAACTCGCTCCTCTTGACATTAACGCCGTATTCACCAACCGCCATTCCAAGGTCCTCCATCGTGAGGACCGTCCTGTTCTGGCTCCCGCCCTGGCCACCGCCGCCGTAGCCCGGCCGCTGAATACCCAGCGGCGCGCCCTTGTTCTGGTCCTTGCTACCCGGCGGGCCCGCCGGTTGCCCGGGGATCGGGAATCCGGCTGCCGCACCGAGCGAGCCCATCGGGTTGTTGGCGTTGGTGTTGGACGCGCGGATGCGGCTGTACTGGTATGCGTCGGCCGCAATGTCGGCGATGAACTTCTGGGTGGCGAGGGCAAGGAGACGCGCCAGGCGGGGGTCGGTTTGTGGAGGGGGAGGAAGACCGGCTTTGGTCATATAGTAGTTTGTAACAGCATCGGGGATCTGCATGGTTAGACGCGACCTTGTAGAGGGGTAAGCAGACTTACGATGGGAGCGCAGTCGTCCATCTTGTTCAGGAACTCTCGCAGAGAGGTATCCTTTCGCGATGGCATCCGTGACTCGAGGCCGGGCGGCATAGGAGGAGGGGCATCCTCGGCGGGTTCAGTAGGAGCAGCAGGAGGCTGCTCGATCTTTTCGGGTGCCTCGCTAGCCATATTTGATGTTGATGATTGTTTGATGGTGATTGTGATGGAGTTGAAGGTTACAAGGGGATGACGCGCCTGGATAGTCACGTGATTGATCACCAGGCATGATTCAGTTGAAGCTCTCAGGGTGACACTGAAAGCACCTGCGACACTCCAGCTGCACGATTGATTACAAGACATTCTGAGAAATAGAACACATCTATTGATTTCATTGCAATCTATGTCGAGTCATGAGTTTATCAGAAGCTCGTGAAACCACATGAATTGTTACAGACGCCGCGATTCCCAGGGGAACCTCCGTGTTGCCTCAGCGGTCCTTTCAAAACCCTTGCCTATAAATTGCAATCTATTTTCGCCTTGAAATCAAAGCCCCGTGCCTCAAATCCGTAAGCCGTGGGCGCCATATATTACCGCCTTCGACCTCCCAAACCAACGCCATCCATGCAGCTCCAGTTGGAGTGTCGGCCGAAACAGCCTGTCGTGTTACATACTCGGCCTGCGTGCAAACCAGTCCGCGATTCAGCCATGATTTAGACAGGCAGCTTGAACTTCTTGCCCTTGAGGACCTTGTTGTAGTAGATGTAGAAGAAGTCCGTGTAAAGAACCGTCTGGACGAGGCCTGCGATAATGGCAATCCAGTCAATCTTGTACTTGTCGGCAGGTTCCATCAGATATCGGTAGATCCAGTTGGGAATGTACAGGGCGCGGTAGCTTCCGAGGGCGAAAAGGTAGTGGGTCGTGATGGTCTCAGCCTCGCCAGTCCGCTGCAGCATGAAGAGCTGAGGGAGAATGGCCACAGACTCAAGCCAGATGGAAAACGCCCAGAGGATCTCCCTGAGCGTGTATTCGTATGGGAAGATGACGGCAAGCACGACAGCGCCAATGAGGAGGTATTGGACGCGGAAGGTGTCGACGTTAGGGTCGTTGGTGGGCTTGTAGGCGTTGGTCATGAGGTAGATGATGTATCCCTGGGACCCGAGGAAGAGGATTTTGAAGACGAAGTTGTAGATGCTATTTCCCGTAAAGATGTCTGCACGAGTTAGAGAGGGTCGCGGATGGAGAATCGAGAATGCGATGCCGTACCGAGATATCGAGTAATGTACACAAACATGTACAGAGCCTGGGACTTGAACGAGATGCCGGAACAGCTCTGTTGCTGTTAGTGAGTGACCAAGTCTGGGAATTCGGGTACTAACGTTGAGCTGGGTCATCTTGTGCAGCAGAATGAGGATGCTGCCCAGGTGGGAAAAGTCCGCTGTTGCATGGTTAGCGAATGCGCGGGCGCCTAGGCTTGCTGTACGCACCAGCGATGCGGAAGATGTTCAACGTCATGGCGAAGGATGGACAGGGGGCGCGAAGCTATCGAAGGTTGTCAAAGCTGCCGGGCGAGCAGCGGGAGGTTGTGGGTGACAGTCGGCGCGTGGGGGGATCGATGAAGTCGGTGCGATTGCAATTGGAGTCGAGTCGAATCGTGATGGTTGGAGTCTGAAGCGAGTGGTGGTGACCTAAGTTGGCGTTGCGTTGGCAGGGAGCTGGACCTCGAATCCCGAAAAAGGACACGACGCGATTGCAAGCTAATTGGGCCGTGTCGTTAGTGTGTGCTGGCACTGGCCGGGATGCACGGGCCTGCTAGCCTGTGGCTGGTGTCCGATGCGTAATGGAATGTGGCGTTACGTGACTAAGAACTCCGAGCAGCAGACCCAACTAGGTACAGATGCAGTATTCGGACCGTGGACCAACAATGGGTAACTCCTGATCTTATCATGCAATTTTGTGAGATCAAGTGACGACTGGATACGAGGCTCGGATTTAATCGCAAGGCGAGATCCGGTGTAATTACATTGATCTCTGTCATCTCCATGCCACCCATCTGTCATGGACTGGTGGCTTAGCAGTTAGCACTCCGTGGGCCAGCCGGATCTAGGCAGTGACGTATTACAAAGCACGCCGAACCTGCCCGAACCGATCGTGAGATCAGCTACCTTATATCTTGCATCCGAACGACCTGTAACAGATCGACTTCTTCTCCATAGATCATCATAAACCTTTAAATCACGCCAGAACAAACATGGGAGACTCAATGTCCGACACCTCTGAGGCTTGGCTCACCATCTCCGTCACCCATCGCAAGATCAACTACGACTTCACCTTTCACGACGACGCCACCATCACCGACCTGTTCAACGAAATCGAAGCCAGTCTCGATGTCCCCGTCAGCAACCAAAAGATACTCGCACCCAAATGTCCTCTCTTCAAAGCCCCTTTCAAAAACCCGGACATGCCCCTGCACGACCTCAAGGGCAAGACTCTGACTCTCATGGGCTCGCCCGCCGCGGAGGTCCAGGCCGTCCAGAACATGGCTGAGAGGGTCGCCAAGCGAAACGCAGCGCGCATCGCGCACAGGACGAAGGCCAGGGCTGCCGCGAAAACTGCACCCAGGCGAAGACCCGAGGATTCACAGTACACGTTCCTGCAAGTTCGCCCGCTACAGGGTCTGCCGCACCCGGAGCGAAGCCAGACCCTACTCATGCGACTCAAGGAGGACCCAGGGATCCGCACAGCCATGCGCAAACACAAATTTACAGTCGCACTCTTGACTGAGATGGAGCCACTCGCAAACACCCAAAGCAACCACGAGGGCACGTCGAGGATCTTAGGCCTGAACCGCAACCAGGGAGAGGTCATTGAGCTGCGACTGCGAACGGATGCTCACGACGGATATCGCGACTATAAGACGATTCGCAACACGCTGTGCCACGAACTCGCCCACAACGTCCACGGGCCTCACGACCGTCAATTCTGGGATCTGTGCCACCAAATCGAGCGGGAGGTTCAAGCTGCCGACTGGAAGTCAGGCGGCCACACCATTGGCGAGTCCTCGCACTACACTGTCTCGGGCGAGGACGAGCACGAAGACGAGCACGAAGACCACGGAGGTTGGACAGGGGGGGAGTTCATGCTTGGAGGTGTTCGAGACCCGACGGCAGGAATGACCCGGAGGGAGATTTTGGCAGAAGCGGCATTGGAGAGGCAGCGCAGACAGGTCGAGGCAGAGCGCAAGGTGTTGGAGTCGGCGGACAAACGGCGGAGGACAGACAGTCCACCGCATGATGATACTAAGTGATTTTGATGTGGCGTTGGACGGCGTTGGATACCCATAGACGAATAGGAGCATAAACGGCAAGCGTAAAATGACATTATTTCAAGTGTAATTTGCTAATTGTAACTGCCACTGACTTACTTTACTCCAAACTAATACGGGAGCGGATCCAGATCCAACCCTTCAACACTCAACTTGAACGAATCGTTCCGCGAGTAGCTCCCCGCCGCATCCAGATCCAACCGGCCGCGAATGCAATCCCGGAAATCGACGTCGGAATAGATGAGACCATCGGGATCCTCCCACTGCGGGCCAGCAACAACATCACCATACGGCGACACAATGGACGAGCCACCGCGAGATATCCATTCGGTTTTTTCGGGAATGGTCGTGACAAACACCGGCGGCGACGACTGCGTATCCTCATTGACGTCGCGACACAGAACAATCTCGTTGCCGTCCTCATCAAACACCGACTTGCGACGGCGCGCCCTCTGCGGCGACCGAGGCAGCGCAATCTCGAAGCCCTCTTCCGTAATAGTCGAGTCTCGCCTCCCACGCACAGGCGAGCTCTCGGAGACCTCCTTGGAGACCGCCATGTTGCTGCTGACGACGAAGCAGCGGCCCTCGACTCCGACGGTGCGCATCAAGCCCAGCCATGCGTCGCGATTGTCGGCCGTGGGCGCCAGATACAAGTTGATGTTCTGGGAGTAGAGCGTCTGGCGCAGCAGCGGCATGTAGTTTTCCCAGCAGATGGCGGCGGCGAGGTTGATGCGGACGCCGCGGATGGTGGTGGAGACGGCGCGCAGAGTACTGGGAGCTCCTTGAGCCCAGATGAGGCGTTCCGAGCCGGTCTGAGAAGTTAGAAAGGCATGGGAGGGGGTGATTTGGATATCACATACTGGTAGGACCTTGCGACGCTTGCCTAGCATGCCCTCCTTGGGACACACGTAGACAACCGAACAGTAGAGACTTCCTCCTGTCTTTTCGATACATCCAGTCACGATGAAGACACCCGAATCGCGGGCAATCCTCTCGAGCTCCTCGCGGGAACCATCGCCACGAACGACATCGCTGTCATCGCCAATCTGCCGCTTCACCCACTTAAGCCCAGCGCCTCCACCGCCAGGCCCAACAGTGTCGCCGAGATCAATGGCCTGGTCAAAATACTTGGCAAACTCCTCACGGCCCTCTTCCGAACGGCCGCCGATTTGGCATCCAAACGAGCTGCCGCGAGGGTACCCGCCGATGAAGGCCTCAGGGAGCAGAAGGATGTCGATCTTGGACGAGGCGGCGCGTTGCGCGATGGAGTCGATGAGGGCGATTGTAGCCGCAGTGGTGGATTGCGTGCTCGGCGAGGCTGTTCCTAGGCGGATTTTCGACATTTTCGGAGCGATTGATAGGGAGCAGAGATGTGGTGAGGCAAGAATAGGTTCGCACGGTCAGAGCATGATGATCATCGCGTGACGCATCTCGGAGGCTTCGGCGCCATGCCGACTTGAGTTGCAGATGTCGGGCCTACCCCAAGCAGCGAAAGCTACCCCGCACCTCCACTCAGCATGACACCCTCGTGCTATTATAAAGCCGTGGTGACTCTACGGTGGAGTGTGGATGAAGAGTGAAGAAGCCGAATGAACGGACCCTCTCGCCGAGACTGAGGTTCGTACCGAAACGAGAGTTCGGCTGCTCAGTGAACAACCACCTTCACGATAGCATCACCTCGAACATGTCTGCAGTTGTTGTCAAAGCACTCGACCACCTGGTCCTCACCTGCGCCAGCGTCGAGGCCACCTCGAAATGGTACTCCAAGTACCTGGGCATGAAGAAAGAGACCTTTAAATCCACAGATGACCCATCAATCGAGCGATTTGCTCTGAGGTTTGGCGACTCCAAGCTCAACCTCCACCAGCGGGGCAAGGAATTCGAACCCAAAGCATCCACCGCCCTGCCTGGGACCGCCGACCTGTGCTTTCTGGTCCAGGATGGCACGAGCCTCGATGATGCGATTGCGCTATTTGAGAGGGATGCGATTGCGGTGTTGGAGGGTGGAAAGACTGTGCTTAGGACTGGGGCTCGGGGGCCGATTCGGAGCATATACGTGCGTGATCCGGATGGGAATCTTGTTGAGTAAGTGTTGTGTACCGACTTCGATACATACATAGCTGACCATCCCTAGACTCTCTCATTACCTTGGTTGATGGGTGGATAGAGTAATAGTGTAGACGAAGAAATGTAATGTGATAGAATCTAAGTGTGTTAAAATCTCGGTCCACAATTTAAATGCCTCTTAGTGTTTAATTCGAGACACCAAATCAACAACCCCCCACTACAACAAGCGATCAACGCTTGCCATCTTCCGTAGTATAGTGGTCAGTATGCGAGCTTGTCACGCTCGAGACCCGGGTTCAATTCCCGGCGGGAGAGATCCAGCCACAGGTTATATGCCTGTTTCTTTTTTTTGCACCTCACTTCCTCAAGTATTTCACGAATATCCAACTTCTTTTTGCTTCTGGTAGAATTGGTTCGTTCTTCACGTCTACAGACTATTCCTTCAGAGCTGCCTGGTTCTACGCATGTTGATTCGGCTCGCCTTTACACGCTTGCGGGTTTACACTAATCTAATCATCGTCTTCTAGACCGAGTGGTTGGTGGTGCCGGCTCAAATGCATCATCATCTGAAATCTCATCATCGCTGATCTCCACCGCTTTGCTTTGACTCTGCGAGAAATCCAGCTTAGTCTGTTTCGCCCTAGTAGCTCTACCTGGCGTTTTGGCTGGTGCCTTGGTTGCTTTGGCTGTTGTCTTGGCCGTTGTCTTGGCTGCCGTGGCTCTTGCTGGCGCCCGCCGAGCCTTGGGTGCAGGAACTGGCTCATCCGATTCCATGACAACATCTTCCTCTTCACTCTCGACTACCTTTTTACCACGACGTGCAGGTGCTTTCTTCGGGGCTGCCTTGGCACGGCTGGCTCGCTTTGGTTTGACTGGTGCCTCTTCCATCTCATCGTCCTGCGATAGTTGTCCCCGTGGAGGTGCCGAGTCTCCATCTTCGTACGTCCACGCGTCTGCCTCATCCTCCCAGTTGCCGTCGAAATCGTCATCCCAGGTTGCTGGTTTGGGCTTGAGTGTTCGCTTCCGCTCAGTTTGTAGCGCCGCACGTGGCTCGCTGGCTTGTTCTTGTTCGATCCTGGTTCGGTATATCTCCATGGCGCTATTCAAATCCTCGTCGTCGGATTCTAAACCCAGCATCTGCCGAACCTGGCCTGAAAGGTGCTCGGACACGAAGAGTTCCATGGCGTGCTTGTCGTCTTTGGCCACAAACTGATTCACCGCATCACCGAATGGCCCTTGAGGGAGAACTCGTAGCGACTGTGCTGATAGAAACTCCTGAACAAGAGACTCTACTTTGATTGCATCATCTCCATCAGCCAGCGCTTCGAGGGCCTCCGTCGGATTTGTAGTCGTTGTCTTGCCTGGTTTGTGTTAGCAGTTTGAAACCAACGGAAACAGCTGACCCACGCTGAGACGTCTTTTTGCGGTAAAAGTAGACGACGTCATTTGTGTTGGCTACCTTGCCGATGAATCGGTTAGAGAGCCGTTGGGGGTTCTCAATCTCAAACTGCCCTCCGTCGGTGGCTGTGTATTCGACCTTGAGTCGGATAAGAGGGAGTGGTCGTTCCTCCAAAGCCTCCTCGTCGGTTTGAATCGCTTCCCATTCGGCAGTGGCCTCGGCAATCATGTCTTCAACCACCTCCATCAACCTCCGCGTAACCTCTTGACGGTTGTCCTTTTTCTTATCCAGCCCCTTAAATCGTTTGTCTTGTGAGAGAACTACTTCCCTGGTGACAAACGGGCGAACTGACTTGAGAGGAATCTTGTCTACCTTGAAGTCCTTGCCAGTAACGCTCATGATGGCCACGTGCTTCTGAACGGCTTCCCCGGGAACTAGAGATGTTGCGACAGATGAACCTGGCTGCATGACGTGGAATCCTGTCTCGGGATTTTGAGTCGGGTCAATGAGACACTCGTGCTCGTGTCCCCAGACAACCACGTCCATCCAGTCAGGTAGCACATTCTCGGGAAGATAAGACGTGGCTGTATGTGCATGGTGATTCTGATGGACGGCCAAAATATTGAACCAGTCTCCCATTTGGGTACCAGGTCGGAACCATTTGACCTTGTGGTCACGGAATGTTCTGAACATGCGCTCGTCACGGACGTTGCTTAGTCCGAACAGGGCCAGTTTTGTGAGCCCTTTCTGAAGAAGAATGGGCTTTGCCTCAATGTTGTCTGCCTCTGGAACCCGGCCATAGTAGTTTAGCAGTCCGCTAGCTTGTAGGAGATCGAGCGAGCAAAAGTTGCCGTCGCCTGATGGGTCGTCGTGGTTTCCATGAATCGAAAAGACAGGAATAGAGACGTTGATATCGGGGTCTTCGTAGTTGACATGCGGAAAAGCTCCTTCAAAGACAGACGCTGCGTCCGACAGAAACTCAAGTGGACAAGGTTTCATGCCAAGGACGTTTTGTCGGAGAGTTCGCATGACTTGGTATAGGGACTTGCGCGAGGGTTTGTTGTCGTGGAATAAATCGCCGGCGAGTAAGACCATATCAACCTGATAGGTTAGTTAGCAGCTAGGACGAGCCAAGACAGGGATGAGTGATCTACATCTTCAGTTCTGGCAAGATTCAGGATCTCGTCAAAGGTCCGCCAACTGTCATCCTTCCGGATGGCGTCTCGTTCCTCAAACCCAACATGGTTGTCGGTTGCGATCAGAATGCGGATCGTGTCCGCCTCTGTGTCGTTAGAAATGCACGAATCGATCCGCAAAAGGACTTACCAGTAAACTCGGGCATCGTGTTCGACTCTACTGTTGGGGATGAGGTTGACTGATGCCTGGTGCTTTACGCGATCGCGCCTGACGCGACCTGGTGCGAAGTCACGTGACGACAAAGTCTAAGAAGGTACGTAGCACGTTGACCTCGACCCCGAAAACCTACCTGGTCATTATTTGCTGACTTGAAAGTGATATACGACTAGGATCTTTGCCTAAGGGATATTACTGGACGCTCTCGGACATGGCTTGACTCTGGACACTAGAATCTCGCTACCAAGCCAGCGGCGTGAGCCTCGGCCCCATCCAAGATCCATCTTCCAAGGAACAAAGCAACACTGGGCCAGGTGCATCCCTGACCTAGCCGTTGAATCTCCTTACCTACAAGACCAGACCAACCACCACACTACAAGAGTCGAGCTGCGACGGGCTGCTAGCAATGGCATTGCAACGGTGCAGTGCTGGCGGGACGGATTAACTACCAACTTGGCAAGTGGAGAACGGGCATCGGCGCCGATCATGACCGGGTTGCGGCCGACTGCAACTTCGCCAATAACTCGGGCTACGACTCGGTCGCGGGCTTTTCTTGTGCATATCCCGGACGTCAGACATTTGGTCGCAGTCATTCATGTTCCACCTCTTCAGCCTTGAGGATGCTGGTATGCGCTGTGCGCCGTCGTCAGCCGCCTACCTTTGTTTTCAAGCCCCCCCCCCCGGCAAGATTACCTGATGCGCACCGCGGATAAACGCGACTAGCCTTGTGTCAAGGAAATTCGACTTGGCAGCTCACCCAACACCCGACGACTTCAAGCAAACAACTCATCGCGAGGACTCGACTCAGGACTCTCAGCGGCACCCAACCCGAGGCCAACCCTTTGCCAGCGCTCCGGCCTCGGAGACCGTCCTCGTCGCCTGCACGTTCCGTCAATCGAGCACTCCGTCGAGCTCTCAGGCGTCTCCGCCCATGCATCTCGCCGCCAGGGTCGACCGGGATCTGCTCCATGGAGGAAATCACTCGCCAAACCCCGCCATGGAAGCCCCGGGCAAGCCGCGGCATCTTTCGCTCGGTGATTTGCCTGTCGAGATCATTGCCACCATCTGCCGAAACCTGTGCATGCACTGTCGCCTCGCGCATGTGGTCGACCTTCCGGCGCGTGCAGTAACCACTGCTCTCGAGGAACAGCAAGCTCTCTCGCGTCTGAGCCGGACGTCGCGCCGCTTCCGCCTCACTGCTCAACCAATTCTCTTCCACTACTATCACACGGGCATCCAGCCGGATCCGAGCAGCCCCGAGTGGTGGGGCGACGCTATTGCTCGGAACCGTGAGATTGAGACGCTGGAGTCGTTCCTGCGCACAATGCTGGAGCGGCCCGACCTGGCCAAGTTCGTACGCGCCCTTGCTTTTTTTGCTCTCCGAACCGTCCGCGCCCGCGACGTATCTCCTGCAACTCAGGCTCTCTTCCGGCAGGCCGGCGAGCGGGCTGGGTTTCGGGCGTTGCCGACCTACGATCATGTCGAGTCCAAGTGGCTCCAGGAGGCCACCATTATGGCTGTGCCCTTCCTTGAGCAACTTCTTATTTACCGGTCATCCCAAGAAGGCCTTCACTACCTGCGGGATTCACCGTTTTATCTACCTCACCTCAAGTATCTAG
This sequence comes from Neonectria neomacrospora, assembly GCA_013756995.1. NCBI lineage: Eukaryota > Fungi > Ascomycota > Sordariomycetes > Hypocreales > Nectriaceae > Neonectria > Neonectria neomacrospora. The sequence goes on along the minus strand of JABSTB010000495.1, from coordinate 18,253 downwards.
TGCTTCCCGGGCAAGACAAGAATCCCGACGAATGCTGTCACATCCAGGAAATGCAAGACGTCCTCGCCAAGGCCCAGAATCTCGAAGTGTTGGCAGCCAGCGATTGCGACTGCGGGACCGACATTCCCCTCCGTGAGCGGTTTCGAACCGAGCCATGGAACACTGCACTGTCCAGCCTCCGTCGGTTGTCGCTGCATGGCCTCGACCCGGACAATCTGGCCAAGATCCTTCGTCGAAGTCCAGTCTTGGAAGATCTCGAATACTTTTGTGACATGGACAAGTACACTGTTCTGCAACACGATCACCTAACTCCCATCAGGAGCACGCTGCGGCGGCTTTGCTACACGAGCACAACATGGGAACACGCCCAGGGCACATCGGAGGATGTGATTGACTTGGTGTCTAGCTTTCTGAGGTGGGATCGATCTCTGAGGGGAGATATGAACTTTTCCGACTTTCCGGTGCTTGAAATACTAGAGGTGGAACAGCTTTTACTATATGGACCGGTGTTTGACCATGAGGAGCGAGCCGAGCGGTTTGAATCGCTCAAGGAGGTGTGTCCTGAGTTGTTCATGGCGAGTCTTCCATCATCATTGCGGGTCCTGCACATTGGCATGGTTCTAGCATGGCCAGAACTACATCGGGACTTGATGGGGATGGCGCTGAAACTATTCAGGTTCCCGGACTTGAGCGTGGTGGCAGTGGATCCGTACGAGCCCCCGCCTCCCAACCAAGTCAAAGAACTCGAGGATGTCTTTGCTGCCAAGGGCATCGCCTTTTGTCTGGGCCAGACGACACAGACGCCGTTTTCAAGGGGGATGCTTGGAGTGAGACCAGGTCACTCTGAGCAGTCTGACGCAGATTTGTGTTTTCGTCTCCAGCATGTATAATAGTTGTATGTTATTTGACAGTCAGCAAAAGCCATTTGGCTATGTCCTTTCATTGACAAGTGTAGTCAAATCAATGCGTTACGTGGTTCGAGATCATGCATGTTCGTTGTCTTGGTAGTCTTGGTATGCCAAGTCGCGATCTTGCCAAGTTGTGAAGTGTTGCTGCCAAGTTGACGAGCCCGGGTCTTCTTTCGTGATTTATTCTATCACTTCTTCTCCAATTATTCTACCAATTCAGCTTGACAACCCGTAGTCAGTTCTTCCGTCATAGCTGGTCAACGGGTCTGCGGCAGTCTACCTGTCGGATTATCCGAATTGACTAAAAAGATCCTCGGTTATTTACACCACTGTTTTACTTCGAGCCCCGCCACCTCCGGAACTCCCGAAGTCGTTCTGCCGGGGAAACATCAAGACTACATACGATATTCCCTGGTCGATCACGAGTCCATAGTAATTCCCCGGGAAAGTTTCCCCGATAACATGACTAAACGGCCCTACAGCGGCCCTACGTCATGTGGTTTGGGTGACGCTGGCTGGTGCCGAGACCAACCAGTTCCCACCAGATCTCCGCATTTTGGCCCACGCCCCATAATTACTGGGCATCCGGGGTAGATTCCCCGCAACTCGCAATGACGATGGTTACTCGGATGTGTCCAGATTGAGCATCGGGGCGGCGGTTTAATGGAGGAATTACCCATAAACCGCCTGATGTGAAGCCGGTCCTTGGAACGTAGCCCAGTGCTAGTATTTGGACCTACCACGAGAGGTCACAAGTTTTGAGTCGGTCCGAACGATGAATTGGATGCGGAGTTGATGGCAAGATATAAGGTGGCATTGGTTGGTGGTCAAGGGATTCTCAGACTCTAGGAAACAGCCTCTCATACAGAGCCAGTCAGACTCAAACGATGGCTTCGATTCTTGGACAACTTTTTCTGGCGTCGTTGGTTGTGGCCCAGCAAGTCTACTTGGAAGCCGAGGGCCCAACAACCCGCCACTGCAAGTCCACCAAGACAAGGGAACCCAAATATGCGTTTACTTCATTCAGTTATGCTCTTACAGACACTGTGAGGTACGCCACTTCTGTCCCGGCCCCCACGACAACCACGACATATGCGGCGCCTCCAGAGTCCCTAGCTACCCTTGTTCCATCGCTGTCTTACACGACCTGGGGCAAATGGAACCCTAATGCAACGACCAAAGCCTCAGACACCGACGACGCGTACGGTCAGGCGGCGTGGACGGCGCTTTGGGAACATGCGAACCCGCCCAACTTTACGGAAAAGGCCGTCTACAGCACCACCGTTTCTCCCACGCCGGTCGCCAGCAGCGAGCTAGTCCTCCCGCCGCGAGACTACTTTGGGCCGTCGGATTGCTACAACTTTCCCAAAGGGTTCGCGTTTGGCGTCTCCAGCTCTGCCAGCCAGGTCGAAGGCGCAACGGCCGAGGAGGGCAAGGCGCCCTCGCTCATGGACATTCTCGTTCGCGACGAGCGCCCCAAGAGCTATGTGACCAATGAGCACTACTACTACTACAAGCAAGACATCGAGCGGGTTGCGGCGATGGGGGCCAAGCACTTTTCCTTCAGTATTGCATGGACTCGCATCTTGCCGTTCGCGGTGCCCGGCACTCCAGTGAACCAAGAGGGCATCGACCACTACAACGACGTAATCAACTTCATCCTCGAGAAGGGGATGATTCCGGAGGTGACGCTGATCCATTTTGACACGCCCCTGCAGTTCTACGGGAGCAACCTGAGTTCTGCTGCCGCCCCGGCTGAGCTTGGCTATGTCAACGGAGCGTACCAGAACGAGACGTTCGAGGATGCCTTTGTCCACTATGCGCAGGTGGTCATGTCGCACTACGCCGACCGCGTCCCAACGTGGTTCACCTTCAATGAGCCGCTTCTATATTCGTTCAACGCCAAAGCGGTCAGCCATGTGATCAAGGCGCACGCTAGGGTCTACCACTGGTACAAGGAGGAGCTATGCGGGACGGGTAAAATCTCCATCAAGTTCAACAACAACTTTGGCGTCCCGAGGAACCCCCTAAGCGAGGTGGACGTGTATGCAGCCGATCACTTCAACTCGATCCAACTGGGGCCTTTCTGCAACCCAATCTTCCTCGGGCAGGACTATCCCGATTCGTTCAAGCAGACCTTTGCAGACTACGTGCCTCTGAGCGCCGAGGACCTGAAGTACATTGGTGGCACGGCCGACTTCCTCGGGATCGACCCGTACACGGCGACGGTGATTGCGCCGCCGGTGGCGGACGACAAGGACAGCATTCTGGAGTGCGCCAGCAACTCGTCGGCGACGCTGAGGCCATACTGCGTCAACCAGACGACGACCAACGTGTACGGGTGGGACATTGGCTACCGGTCGCAGTCGTACGTGTACATGACGCCGACGTACCTGCGCAGCTATCTGAACTACCTGCACAATACGTGGAAGACCCCGGTCGCAATCACCGAGTTCGGGTTCCCCGTGTACGGCGAGGTGGACAAGCAGCTGGTGGACCAGCTGTTCGACACGCCGCGCAGCCAGTACTACCTGAGCTTCATGTCGGAGGTGCTCAAGGCGATTTGGGAGGACAAGGTCGAGGTGGTGGGAGCGTTTGCCTGGTCGTACATGGACAACTGGGAGTTTGGCGACGCGTCGTCGCTCTTTGGGATCCAAACGGTCAACCACACGACGCAGGAGCGCCGGTTCAAGAAGAGTTTTTTCGACCTCGTGGATTTCATGAAGGCACGCGGCGTCGAGTAATTAGTTGGTTATCTCATTAGTAAGGGGAACATTACGTGGAAGGAATTGAAGATGAGGCATTATGCATAAAGTAAGCCTACTTACGAACTAGCGGTTAGTGAATGGCAAAACCAAACTTTATTCAAACAGCTTCTTTTCAAGCGTCGAATGTTGCCGTCTCTGCAACTGCCCGTCTTGTTCTGGCTCGGAAGCTAGGGCGTTGATTAACACGACCGACGACGTATCACACGACACGGAAAGCTGGAGCCTGCGGTCGTGCCAGGGATGGCACGGGGCAGGCAGTGAGAAGAAAGAAACAAGGACACTATGTACTCCTCCATGACAGAGTGTGTCTTGTAATAAAATGAAATGGTCGTGTCAGTGTCAGGCATTCCTTGGTGTGTTTCTGTGTTTTGGTGGGTGTTGGTCTGCACTCTGCCGGCGCAGTCTTATCCACGGACCACGGGCCATGGCGGAGACGATCCACCTTACCCCGCAGCGTGATGGCGGCAGATACGCACAGGCTGACTAGGAAGTGTGAGGAGAGGGAGAATGAGAGATAGCAGATGGCTTGGCGGCAGGGGTCTCTATGGTGGAGGTGGAGAGAAGAGAGGGCAAAAGAAGCGGAGCCGAGGGCGAGGAGCCAGAGCCAGGGTGACGACCTTCCAGATGCGGCAACGAGGCGACACGAGGCAACGTAAGAGATAGGGGAGCGTTCGGAGCACACCCCGGCGAGCCCGCAAAAGCAGCCTTTGCCAAGCCAGCACCTCGCAAGGATCAGGATTGCTTGGATTTATTAGTACGGAGCACATACACCAAGGAAGCTTATCTAAACGGAGGAGGGAAGCTTTTGGTCTTTGTTCTAGAATTTGCTAACGCCCATTGCGGCCTCGCCCGTGACACTGCACGTCATGGCTCTGCACTTTAGCTCGGGTGGCTGTACATCCACCGCCGGGCGTCTTTTCTGCTTCACCCTTAGTTAAAGTCTGAGACAGAGTGAATCTGCCCTGCGCCCGACTGCCGTGCCGGCCCGTGGCAGTTGGCCCGGGAGGCTTGCTTGGTGGTGTTTGGTGGCTGCAGCGGCTGACTGGGCGCTGCAGAGGAAAGGGCCAAGCCGAGGCGTTTTCACTAATAACTGTGAGACACAAACACACAGACGTCTTCTCTCCCCGTCTCGTCTCTCCTCTCCCTCGCAGACGATCTGGCCATCTTCTGGACTGCTGATCAGTGGCAACAGGGTTGTGTTTCTCGGTCTCGCCCAGCTGTTACGTGATGGATCTCTCAAGTGGGCGTTAGCTTGCAACTTCCCAAGGGTAGCATCGACGGTGGATGGTACGCTGATCCCCAAACCTCTAACCTGCTGCCGTTTTTAGCATGGGACGTTGGCAAGTTGGGAGCCGGGCCAGGGATCCAGCGCAAAACCGTGCAACCGCGGCGGCTTGGCAGCTGTCCACTCTGTTCCCCAGAGCGGCCGGGTTGGAAGAGGCAGTGTGCCAATCAGCCGAATCAGAAGGCGCCGGGAGGCAGAGACACCGAATCAAGAGGCGCCGAACGGGATGCGCGAGGCGTGTGTGGTGTACCCTCGAGGCAGACCCTGAGGTTTATCTGGTTGTCTAGGTCTGGCTAGGGATGACGGACGACGACCAACAAGGGTGCAGACTGCCTGTTGTAAGCATAACTCTGGGAGGGTTGGATCGTGGCGACCTGCCAGGCCAGAGCATTTAAAGTCGTCGATCCTTGCTGTTCGTCTGCTGCTGTTGGGTCCTCCTCTCTATCTCTGCGTGATCCTGATCCGCCTGCGATCTGAGTGTAACCTTGTCTTACCTGCCTCCCCTTCGCCGGCACAGGTTTTCTGACCTTCTCCCTCCTCCTCAGTTGAGCTTGGTTCTCTCACTCCTCCATCCATCTCCTGGCTCCCTTTCTTTCCCCAACAACTCCTCCGTCATGAGCGGCCCCTTCAAACGCTCGTCGTCGGACGTCGAGAAGACGGACCTTGGCTACGATGCAGCTACCCTCAACGCCACCAACGATGACTCGCCCGTCCACATCACGGGCCTCGAGACGAGCCCCGAGACGTCGCTGCATCGCGGCCTCAAGGCTCGTCACATCACCATGATTGCCATTGGAGGCGCCATTGGAACAGGTGAGGTTCATGGATCCTAGACTCACCAATCGTCTGCTAACCGTCCTCGAGGTCTCATCATCGGCACCGGTAAGGCTCTCGCCCAAGCTGGTCCCGGCTCCGTCTTCATCTGCTACACTATCATCGGCTTCGTCGTCTTCCTCGTCATGGCTGCTCTTGGTGAGATGGCCGCCTGGCTGCCTATCTCGGCTGGTTTCACTGGTTATGCCTCGCGCTTCTGCGATCCGTCTCTTGGTTTTGCTCTTGGTTGGACGTGAGTACCCCTTCTCTGTTCCCACCACACGGCATTCACTAACAGCACCTCCTAGATACTGGTTCAAATACATCATCGTCACCCCCAACCAATTGACGGCTGCTGCCCTCGTCATCCAGTATTGGGTCGACCGCGACAAGGTCAATCCTGGCGTCTTTATTGCCATCTTCCTCGTCATCATCATCTGCATCAACTACTTTGGCATCAAGTTCTTCGGCGAGTTTGAGTTCTGGCTGTCCTCGTTCAAGGTCCTCACCATCATCGGCATCATCCTGTTCTCCTTGATCCTGGCTCTCGGCGGCGGCCCCGATCACGATCGTAAGGGGTTCCGTTACTGGAAGGATCCTGGGTATGTTCCTTGTCTCCCTTCGCTTCGGCCTCTAGTCATACAGCCCGCTAACCAGACCACCCTCGCAGCGCATTCAAGCCTTACCTCATGGAAGGCTCTGCCGGAAGGTTCCTCGGCTTCTGGTCTTGCATGGTCAACGCCACCTTTGCCTACCTGGGCACTGAGCTCGTCGGTGTTACCGTCGCCGAGGCCCAGAACCCTCGCAAGACGATCCCTCGCGCCATCAAGCTCACCTTCTACCGAATCCTCTTCTTCTACTGTTTCTCCGTCCTCCTCGTCGGCATGCTCGTCCCCTACGACTCGGAAGACCTCGCGTTTGCTACCAAGGAAAAGCCCGGTGCCTCGGCCTCGCCCTTCGTCGTCGCTGCCGTCCTCGCCCACATCGATGTGCTCCCGCACATCATCAACGCCTGCATCTGCGTCTTCGTCTTCTCCGCCTCCAACTCCGACTTGTACATTGCCAGCCGTACTCTCTATGGACTTGCCTCTAACGGCCAGGCTCCTGCCATCTTCAAGCGTACCGACAAGCGTGGCGTCCCTATCTACGCCCTCGGCTTCTCTGCCCTGTTTGGCTGCTTGGCGTTTATGAACGTCTCGGACGATTCCACAAAGGTCTTTGGCTACTTCGTCAACCTCACCACCATCTTTGGTCTCCTGACCTGGATCTCCATCCTCGTCACCCACATCCACTGGTGCAAGGCTCGCAAGGCCCAGAACATCACGAACGAGATGCTTCCGTACGTCGCTCCCCTCGGCATCTGGGGTTCCTACGGCGCCCTCGCCGTGTGCGTCCTCGTCGCCCTCACCAAGAACTTCGATGTCTTTGTCGGCGGCGACTTTGGCAACGAGAAGTACAAGACCTTCATCACCGGCTACCTCGGCATCCCCATCTACCTGGCCCTCATCTTCGGCCACAAGATTGTTAAGAAGACACGCGGCCTCAAGCCCCACGAGGTCGACTTCTACACCGGCAAGGACATCATCGACAACGAGGAGAACGAGTTCCTGGCCCGCAAGGCTGCTCTCAAGGAGGCCAAGGGTCCCAGCCGCGGTGGCTGGTTCTACAAGACCTTCGTCTCCTGGCTGTTCTAAGGGTATCTGGGTTACTACATAGAGTACTGGAGATTATCTGGAACATAAAGAGAATTTACCACAAGTATTATACTCGGTAACATTTCTTGTCGTGTCCACTGTGATATTGTGACTAGATGTGAACGCGACTTTGTCTTTTGAACAAACTTCACAGACCAGATTCATTATACGTATAGGGGTTGTCCATTGACTAAACGAATCTGGCTAGGCCACGTATAGTGAACTTTTAATTTGACTACCCCGTTGTTCCGATGTCTGACGGTTCCCATTCCTGCTGCCAGCGGTTCCACCTTTGAGCGCCACTTCAACCGCTTTGACCTGCGAGAGCTTCCACTTTCAAGCACTTTGTGAACGGTATGCGACACCATAGACACCTGCTACTGGTGTTCGGGCCCCCGCCGCTGTGCAGCCTGTGCGATAATATCCTCTATGGCTTGCATCCTAGAGGCATAGTGCTGCCTCACGGCTTCTCTCCGCTGGTCACGGCGCACTTCTGCCTCGTAGTGCGGCCTCCTCATTGTCGCCGCCACAACGTCAACCTGCTGCTGTTGGATCTGCCCGTAGTTGCTAGGGCCGGTGCCGGTTGGCGCTTCTTGAACAACGGGAAGCCCACCGAACAGGGGATGCTGGATTCCGGCGCTGTGGTTGACATTCCAAGGGGTAGGACGGAAAAGGTTCTGAGGACGGAACTCGGGGGCACTGGGGTTCAAGGGCCTAAGCGATGGGAGTCTGGTGGACTGGTTCCCGAAATGGGAAACGGGCAGGACATTCATTGGCGGTCGAGTAATGACCTCCGGCAAACCTGGGTCCGCTCTGACCTGGTCGGATGCGCCGAAGAAGAGCATGTACTCGGCACCGTCGCGCTCGTCCACGCTCCAAGTGCTTGCCATGTACCCTCCGGGCTCATAATCGGGCACGATGTAGTCACCACCGGGGCCGTAAGTCCTTATGAGGTCGTCTTCTCTTGAACCCGGGCGCAGGCGGACCACGGCAAGCAGGCCGTAGTTGATCGCCGGAGCGAAGAGGTAGTTCACCCGTTCGTGAGGTTCCAGACCCGCGTCCATGGGGATCTTGAAGTGTCGGATGGTGGAAAACAGCGATGGCATGCGTCTCAGGCCAGGCGTGAACAGGACCCTGATGATGAGGGGCGTGTTGTGAAGACAGAGCGTTTCCACGCCACGAATACGACGAACGCCAAAGGAGTTGTCGATAAGTCTCTGAAGGGTCATTCTGGGCTTCTCCGAGAGATCAAGTCGGAGGAGGCTGTTGCGGGCTTTCTCACGCGGCGACCAGGTCACCGGCAACCACTCACAGGTATCGGCCTTGAACTGCATCGGTGTGAACAGTTGGAATTGAGAGCGGCACCAGAAAGTATTATCCATGAGATTCGACATGCAGAGGCCCTCGAAGGTGAGAGTATGGAGGTGGTTTCCCGTAAGGTCGCGAACCTTGTTCATGACGGCAGCTTTGGCGTGGCCAGCGTTTCGAATCGCTTCAGTGCTGATGGGCCGTTTAAACTGCGACCAGGCATACATCAAGATGGGATTAGTTCTTTCGGCGGCGAGGTGGTCCCTATCTTGAGCGATTCCGTGCGGCCCGATGGCGACGAGGGAGTAGATGTGGCGGAGGACGGTGACGAGGCAGTCGAGGCCGCTGGTATTCCACAGATCGGTCGATGGAGGAGGATACGTCTGCAGGACGCGAGCAACTGTATACACATCGCTGGCGATGTCGTACACATCTCTGAGGTCTTTCGTCTCCATGGCGGGCGAGGCCAGGCGGTTCTCGCCGAGTTGTGAATGTCTTGAAGTCGGTGATGCCAGAGACTACGGTTGTGACTTGACAGGAATACTCTTTATGTTTTGGTGAAGAGGAAGAGAGATTTTATAACTGGAGCATACTCGGATCAAACGAAGCTGACCTGAGTTGATGAAGGCGATTTCAATAAATACATTCACTGCAATTGAAGCGAAGCCAAGTTGTGTAAGTCAACTCGAACAAACGCGCCACAACACGGCTCACGGGGTAGGCCATTGTCGTCCGGCAGCAACTGGCAGCAATTGGCAACGAATCGTTGATGGAAGTTTGCTAGTCAAACGCCAGGACAGCAAAGCCCGAGAAACTCATCAAACGAATCACTGTCCAATAACACCTCTTGTCGTAGGCACGAAGAAGCCACACTGCGAGAGCTTAACTCTTTCAAGTTGTCCCGAATTTCGGAGCTATTTCAGGACTGGTTCTCCTTCGAGCAATTAAACAGAGACTCAAGAAGATAGCGGAGTCTATCTGCTAGCCTGCCAAGTCGTGGCAATCGTGAGGCGTATAATTCTGCCACATTGTCTGAGAATGGCTGCTCTTTCCCGCTAAGTCTTATATATTGTCATGCTCGATATTTCTAATTTGGTTATAAGTTGTTACTGTTGCGAGTTGATAATGCGTAATGCATTTATTGCCCGGTCTTGCACGTAGTCACCGAGCATATTTCTTACTCTGTGGCGGGTTCGCAGTACTATGTAATACTGTAATAGTCTGTGAAGTCGAGACTAGCGCTCTGGCAGTCGGTGTGTTACGTACTCTTACTCATTCAACCATGAAGACTAGCAGTCACGCCATACCACATGGGTCGAGGAGGGGTCGACGGGTCGACGGGTCGGTGTGGTTGAGTAGTAGATAGTAATTGCGTCATATGTACCAATCGGGTTTTTTCTTTTACGTGTTTAATACCGATTTTGCAAGTACATGAAGACTACATCAATATAAGTTTAAATGAGGCTTTATTCATCTTTATTCCTTCATTAATTAGACTGTAACTAAAAGCCCAAGAAACTGGCAATGAAGTCCCTCTTCCCGAGAGGCACACCCTTGGCCCGCAAGATGGAGTAAGCGGTAGTGATGTGGAAGTAGAAGTTGGGATAGTTGTGAGTCAAGACAGCCTGCTCGACTGAAACCTGATGCGTCTCTCCCGACCAAGGGACAAGTCTGTTTTCGTTAGTATTGCACATTGATCGGACTTGTGTTGAGGCTTACAGGTCAACCTTCACGCCCGCTCGAGCGTTGACCGCTGTGGCATCGATAGCCTTCACCGCGTCCAGAGTCTTCTGGATTCGCTTGCGAAGGTCGGCAACCGTCTTCTCGTTGTTCTCGAAGAAGGTAGGCTCAGTGCCGGTCAACCGACCAATGGCGACCTGAACTGCTTTCGTGGCATTTTGGACCTGGAAGGACAGGGGGAGCTGGTCCTCAATGAGGCGGGCCGAGGCAAAGGTGTTGACGTCGAGGTTCTTCTCCCTGGCGAACTCTTCGGCCTTGGCCAGGACGTGGTCAAAGGTCGTCAATCCCTTGGTTAGGGTAGGGACGATGGTGTCGTAAAGCTGGAGGCTGGCCATATTGGAGGTTGTGTGCGGAAGAAGTGGTTAAGTAATAGGAGTGATTTCTAAGTGAGAGCGGTTACACATGGGCTTCCTGCGTTTATATACGACGAAACTCGATGCGATTATTAATAAGCTGTCTCAATTACGTGATCCGGAGCTTACACACCAGGAGCTGAGTTTGTGGGGTTGTCGCGAGCCTGGCATTGCTGCTTAGCCGCGCACTTGATGCACATTGATGGAGATTCCAGGGCCGGAGAGCGTGGGAGAAGTCTATCAAACCGCCTTTTCAGGTACGATGTCGTGCTTTCTGGGCTTTCGAGTTGATGATATGCCCCGGATATGTGTCGCGCCATGCGCAGGCACATGGCGTCATCCCGGCCAGCTCAATGCGATAGCGATGCGACGTCTATGCAACGGCCGTCCCGATGCCGGAGCCGTGGGTGGGTATTTTATTAAAGGGGACTGCTTGCGATTGGGCTCGATGGGACTTTAATTAAGTCTCGTTCGTGAGTCTATCGCAACTGTTCTTGTGGGATGATCCCACCCGCGCCGACGGTCCGAGTCTCATTGCCGGAGCGGCCCGGTTACGATGACACGACCTTTGCAAGCGGGGTTAAAGGGATCTGCGAGCGTACAGAAGAGCTAGGGAGCTCTTCGCATATTATCAGTATATTCCTGTAGTAGCTTAGGGAATTGTGAGTCACCGCCGAGATCAGTCGGCAGGGCCACGATGGCTCACAACTTCGCAGCAGCATTTCTCAAGCGGCACTCAAAGTACCAATGCCAGAACTTTGGCGTGGTCAAGGAAGGCCCATGCAAAGGCTGTCGAACTCCTTTCTTAATAATTGTATCTCAGCCAGGCACTAGTCCTGGTAAAATTAGACAGTGTCAGCTACCACACCTGCGGTTGCCATTCCGTTGTTCCTAGTTTAGTTATGGGCTCGCCCTCGCAAGCTAAGAATAAACCTCGAAGATGCCGGCTCTGTTTTCTACACAGTATTTATTGAACTCAAGGGCGCACTAGTAGTCGTGCGTGAGTTAGCCTTTGACCAGCCCTGTTCGTCTTCCATTGTCCTGATTCCCTTTATTGCGTTCGTGGATCTCTTTGTTAAAGTCATGCACAACGAAGCCAGCGGTCGCATCGGGTGGATCCCCCGGAACCAAGACGAGATGGAAATGGTGAACAATTGGAGTGTGTCTCGATCCCCCGTCATTTCGCGACGGCGTGTTCCACTCTTGTACATGAGGTTTCTATCTTCCTTAGAAGTCTTTACTTGGGTTCTCACGCTTAGGTAATGGTTTATAGTCTTAACGTTGGTAGCTGGCCTGCGGAACTAATGAACGTAGCCCTGGCTGTTGTCAGTCATGCTAATGAACAAATGATCATCCACTGGTAGAGACCACACTGAAAAGGGCTAAGCAGGCGGAATTGTTTCTAAACATGTACTTGTGTCTTTCATATGGTAGCGAGACTGGGCGGCTCCCTTTCAGCGGTCAAGCACAGAAACAAAGCCATACAAGGGGTACAAAGCGGAACAGAAGAACATTAGAACCTCAGAGTATCATGACACCAGAACGCTCGGGATCAGTCGACCTCATATATTCCTATCAATCCCCTCCCAGCAGTCATCCATTCTGCACTCTCCAAATTCAACCCAAACTCCCGGAGTACCCAACAGCCCCTGTCTGCCATATACAGCACACATCACACGAACCACACTCACATAACATCTCCTCAATCACTCCTACAGTTCTTTACAGCAAGTTAACACATTTACCCGAGCACTCAAGATTAACTTATCCAGATACCTAGTTCAATATGGCACCCACTACCAGAAACACCAACAAGCGCGCCGCTTCTAGTGTTCAGCCAGCAGCTTCGCCCGCAGCCAAGAAACCGCGTCGTGCCAAAACTCCCAATCCTCAGCCCAGCGTACAAGAGTCCGCCACGGATGAAGAGCCTGCCAATGAAGAAACTGCCAATGAAGAAACTGCCGATGATGAACCCGCCGATGAAGAACCTGCCGAACAAGCTGCTCCTAAACTACCGGCCAGCCGGGCAAAGCCTGCCAAAGCGACCAAGGCTAAGAACAGGCAGGCTGCGGAAGAAACACTCGATCCTAGAGCCCGCCAAGCCCTCATAGATTTTCTCAACACCACCCGGCCTCAAATCCGGTTGGACGAGCTGGACTCCATCATCGGCCCATCAGAACCGGGCTTTGACGGGAGATGGACGCAGCAACAAGAGCAAGCTCTCGTGAATGAATGGGAGGCATCCCCGCTGGCCAAGGCCTTTGAGGAGCGCAACCAGAACAAGTTCAGCAAAATACTAATTACTTGGAAGATATGCTTCCGTCTGTTCCGTTGCTCGCCGTTGGCCATCATTTCGCCGTTGTCTAACCTCATTTACACGCCTCTACCCAGCAAGGACAAGAAGGCCACACCCTCGCCGCTCTGGTCGCACGATTTCTGCATCGCACTGTCCAAAATTCTGACGCACCCGTTCTGGAACGGAGAGGTGGCTCGACTCACCATGGCTATCCAGTTCGCAGTCATCTGCCGTACGAATGACCGTCGAATCTGGTATATGCCAAAGATCGCAAGCTGTAAGCCCCTTGATATTCTGAAAAACCAGCTTAGGACCACTCAAGGTGACAGAACATCGTCTTCTATTATGGACATGCAAGAGATTGCACACAGAAAGGTCCAGGAACAGCCCGAGGTCACCATGTCGGACCTCTTGTTCCACCTCGGCAACATAATCAAGCAGAAGGAGTATGGCAACTGCCCCTCGGAGGTGGTCTATAAAGATGTACCGGTCTACCCTGTCACCACTTGGGATTTGGATAATGTCGTCAGTGCCCTAGACGGTGTGGCCAAGTTTGGCCATCCAGCCCTCACAAGTTCCAAGGTTGCATATAGCAATCATATGGAATACCGAGGAGCCACAGAGACCCATCCCCAGGCCAAAAACCTCAACGAGTACTACAGGCGAGCCTGGTTCCATGAAGAGCGAAAGCTCGCCCAGAGGGGCTTGAGTTCCAATAACGACGAAGAACAGCCGCGTCATCATGATGGTCATGATAATGAACAGCAGCCGTCCTCTTCCAACAGTCGGGGCCAAAATCGGCCTGGATATCAGCTTGGATATCAGCCCATGAATCAACCTGGGCCAGATGAGGTGGATACCTTCGGCGAGACCGTCTGGGACCACCGGATGATTAACATGTGGATAAGATTTGACAACCGAAATCAACAAATTGAGGCACAATTTGCCGAGTTCCAAAGGCAGCTCGCCGAGCACAAGAGGCAAATAGACGAGCTCAGAGAGCAACAGAGACGGGCAGTGTTCGAAGCGGACACGGCGACGTTGCATGCTCAGGCAGTGAGGGCTTCGCAGGAAGCCCACGACGCCCTTAGTCGAGCCGGTTCCCAGCGCGGTCCTCGCCCGGCCAGCCCTCCCGCCAACGTCGCTTCTCGGGGCAACTCTCCTCAAGGTAGTTCAGAACAGGGCGGTTCAGAACTTCGCGGCTCAGAACAAGTTAGTTCAGAACAAGGCGGTTCAAGTGGAAACAGTCCCGATTCAAGCTCTTCGGGATCAAGTGATGGTAGTTTCCAGCCCAGAACCTACCTTGAAGAAACCTTTGGTGACGACCACGACCTGTAATAGGGGGGTTGCCAGCCATGGTTGTTATTCGGGGGCAAGTCCCTATCCTACCTCGAGAGGTAACTAACGCCATCTGGGCCTTATACAGGATAACCGAGGAGAACAACTGGGGCAGATTGTTTTAAACATATCATCAATGATTTTAAGTCTAGATGAAAGAGCTCACTGCTAATGGGAGATTAGGGGTCACGGTGAATCGCGCGAGATGTATGATATTGAAACATTGACAGAAAGAACTCGTGCGAGAACAGATCCCAGGTTGTTAGGCGTAAGGTATGAATATGGCTAAATATCAAAAACTTCATTGTCTTCAGCATCTGAGTCCACATGCATGTTCTCGTGATGTTATAATTTAGTAACAGCTCTCTGAGCATCTGAGCATCTGAGCACATGAAAATAACTATGCCATTCAGTGCAATATCCTATACCATATTCGCGCAAAACATTTCATCGAAGTATTGTTCAAAAATGAAAAACTCGGCTTCGATCGGCCAAGGATGTATTAAGTCTTCAATCGCAAAAAACAATCTGATCATTAAGGTAGCGTAAGCTCTATTATCTATGCCAAACCACTCTCTCCAGTCGCAGCCATGTGCTTCTGGCAATCGACCAGAACTCTAACCTGGTCACCAATGTCTCCAAGTCGGCCCAGGACCTTCTGGTTGCCATCGACGAAGCTGAGAAGCTGGTAGGGAACACCCGTGTCTCGGCAAAACTCCATGACATGGGCCTGAGCCTTGCGGAGGTTGTGGCGGGGGACTCGCGGGAACAGGTGGTGAACGGCCTGGAACTGGAGACCTCCGTGGATGAAATCGAGCCACTTGGGGCAGTCGACGTCCATGGTGGTTCGGAGCTGGCGCTGGGGGAACGACTCAGACTCTCCGAGGTCGACGTGGGACATTCCCCAGTGGGAGAGGGTAATCTGGATGTGCAGGGGCATGGTGACAATGTGCGAAACCAGGACAAAGAGGACGCGGGTGGTCCAGTCGGGGATTGCTCGCCAGATCAGGCAGTAGCCGAAGAGGAACCAGTAGCAGCACATGAAGGAGATCTCGGTAGGTCGAATCCACCAAGCCTTGCCCTTGCCGAGACCGGTAGACCTCACGGAGAGGACATGAAGCCAGGAAAGAAGATAGAGGTTGAAGCGGGCGACTCCCATGATGGGGTAATAGGTGTACTTTTGGTAAGGGACCAGGAAGTCGGCGGCGGCGTCCCAGACGAAGGTGAAATCGTAGTAGGTGGAATGGAGGGACTTGAAGAAAGAGGGGCAAGTAGCGAACAGGGGGACGTTTTGAATATCAGGATCGTGCTCCTATTTATGGTCAGCGAGGAGCTAGAGAAGAGAGCGAGGAAGTTGCGGGCTTACAGGGTAGTTGGTGACCAAGTGGTGAACGTTGTGACTGCTCTTCCACCAGCCGATGGACAGACCACAGCAGAAGTCGGCGACGAACATGGCAATGAGGGTGTCGATGTAAAAGTTGGAGGTGATGGCTAGATGACCACCGTCGTGGGCGGTGAACATGAGTTGATGCTGAGGGGTGTTAGATGAGTATGTTTTAGGAATAACGGGATAACGCGGACATACCCAGAACAAGCCAAGGAAGATGGCGGAAGTCAAGTACCACTCATAGTGAAGCAGGACGGCAAAAGTGGTAAACAGCAGAGTGTAGCGGGCCATTTCCTTGCCATAGTCGATGTAGGGGCAGTTGTACAATCCCGCATCGATGATGGTCTGATGCAGAACCTGGTACTTGCGGGCGATCTCCTTCTGGACAATGGGGTCGAGAGAGGGGTAGACGGACAAGTCATGCTGAATCTCTCGCTCGACTGCAGCGTTGGCAATTCGGATGGCGGCTGACGGCTGTGGCAAAGGGCTCTCGAGAGTTGCGGCGGGACAGGGGCCGCGGTGGCGAATGCCATCCTTAAGGGTATCCTTGTGGGACAGGCCGCAGCCGCACAGGGACGAGATCTGGGAAACGCCATCGTCGGCACTGTCTTCGTCGGTATCTGAGCTGGATGAGCCCTCGATAATGGGCTTGTCCTTGGTGAAGACGCCTCCTCTAATTGGTGGTGTGCGGTTGACCCAAGTCCCCTGCTTCCGGCCGATCCGATAGGCCTTCATGGTTCGCAAGGTCTCCTTGGAGTGGTACCTATTCCGGAAAACGTTAGAAATCTGCAATGGAACTCCCCACAAGGCAAGATCCAGTGCCATTGACCAATTGCCATGTTGGCTGCGGCTCGATCCCGGTTTCGCGGGATAGGCATAAATGGACCTCATCTCATGTCAACGGTGATGGCTTTCTTGTGTACGTACGCCTTAATCTCGTCTGTCGCGTCTCTTCCCACCATGTGGAGGATGGCAAGGCGGCCACCGGGGTGCTTTTCCATCCATCCGTCGAGTCGCAAGACCGCGTCTTCGTAAATGACGATGGTCTTTCCGTCGGCGACGAGGCCGTCGACGTCGCAAGGGTTTAGGAGCTGGTCGCGATCCATGTTGGGCGGTGCGCTTGTGAGGTGGGGGGATTTCGCGGGGGAGAAGTCGTGGGGAGGAATCACTGCGAGGATTCGCAGGTCGGAGAGAGATGATCGAAGGGGGAGATTCTTCGATGATACTCTCAGGTCGAGGTCAGGTTCGAGATTCGAGCTTGATGGTGCTGAAATGTATTTCTTTTTCGAAATCGTCCAAGTCTTTCTTAATCGGGCAGGTGCGGTCGACAATCGATAAGGGGATCCAAGATCGAGGGGGAAGGAGCGTCAAGAATCCAAAAGGGTGCAGCTTCGGAGAAGCAGTTACACAGGAAACAATTGGCGTTTGCCTTGATGATGAATGTCTGCAAGCGAATGCAGACAACAAACTGAAGGCGACGAAACGGGTAGAGAAAGTCAAACGGATGCACCAAAACACAGAGAACGAGGGACCAAGAAACGACGAACACAGATCAAAACCGCGGCGGCACCAAGCTGATTATCATCTCTTGGATGGTTGAGCCATTATCGGGGCCAGCGCCGCCAGCCCCTGAGAACGCGCCATGTCCATGACAAGCGTCAAGCAAGCGAACACAGCCTGGGCAGGTCCCGAGACCCGGGGGGGTCGCAATCCACAGAACAGTCCATAGAGCGACAGGGGGGAGGGGAGACACTAATAAAGGCCAATGGGCATGGCGGGACTAGGTGGTGATCAATGCGCCTCGACGTCCAGGCTGGCAGCTCAGGCGGGAGGAGGAGGATCATCTCAGAGGCGGCTCATCAAGGACGACCAGAGAGTCTAGGGACCAGGCGCAGCGGCAAAAGGCTGGCTGCCGGCCGCAAGAAATCTCTTCAAAGGGATGAGCATCGTCCGGTCCATCAAATCTCCCCCTTCCCCAATGGAGCAGGAGGAGCATCTGGGAGATCCCTGAGAGGCGTCCAGCTAGCGTTGTGGCGAAGCTCCAGGCGTCGGGCTGTCATTGCCCGTGGGCCGTCCTCTCCCCTCGCACTCTGCCTACACCCCGAGACTTCAGTGGGTAGGATGGTCCAAGAGCCAAGAGAGTGCCCGGGCAAAATAATCCAAAAACGCCGCGGTCTGGAGAGGTGGAGGAGGTGGATGAGGCAAGTGGAGGCAGTGGAGGCCCTCCATTCAACGGAGGGTCCAAAGGTTGGTCCCCTGAGGGTCTCTGCCAACAACCCCCCAAAGCCATCTCATGCCATCTCATAGGGCATCGGAACAGACCTTCCATAGGCCCCGGACTTTCAGATTGGCCCCCGTGGCCC